>WNYA01000138.1:243123-266708 GCA_019512145.1 Engystomops pustulosus | reverse complement strand
TCCCTTTCCACCATAACTGTTTTCTATGGATCTACAAATAGCTGTGAGTATATCCATGGCCAATATCTCATTCCCATCCGATCTCTTTCATGGTTAGAGCCTTAGAAACACAAGGAGCAGGACACAAGACGTGTTGTCAATGCTCTGACCTCAATGGGACTGAATATTGTCTGTTGAGGAACTTCTGACTTTTCAGAAATCTGCTCTACACAAAAATGTATTTTCATTTCTAATATTTCTGGGCAATTGAATATAAATGTGGACAATGCTTTATCCTGGATGTCTTCTTCTCCCACTTTGTGTCCACTGCCTTCCTTCGAAGTGCCTCATTATATTAATGTAAGGTTTTGCTTTTATCGTTATCTATAACAAAAGTTACATTTAAAATCTGATGTGATAAAAGTTTCCCTTTTTTACAGCTTAGAAAATCTCCATGTATTCAGCATTCATACCCTTTATAGCACTTTTAGCGCCAACCAGTTGTTGAACAGTAGGATGTGGTCTATGAATACTTGCTCCCAGATCTAAGTAGTCCACCACCTAATGCAATTCCAAAACTCTCTTGTATCTGAGTATACCGAGGCCATAATTTACCACTAAATACTGGGAAACCCTATTGATCAAGATAAGCCACTAAGGTGGGAAATGCATTGACCCATGCAAACCAAGGAGAGGAGGAGCAGGGAAGCACTTAGGTAGTATAGTCTTATACAGTTATATACAGTAGCTCCTTCTACAAATGTGTCTGGTCCAGTGTATTAGTCTCAGACTTAAGAAGTCTCGTTATGGAACCATAAGACTCCTACAGTACAACAAGTTGAACGCTGATCAATATATATATAGACTTTTGATTCAGTTTTATCATGCTAAATAAATTGCCTGATATTTATTGATAGTATTAATCTGTAATAGAAAAACCTCAGCATAATAGTTTTTTTTTTTTTCTAGACTTCTAGGAAAACCCCTCATGAAGATGAGACGTCGTCTCATATTGTTTACATGTTTGCCATTTTTGGAGCAGACGAGGAGTAAAACCCTTCACACGGCTTCTTCTTTCCTGATTATGTGTGTGGTGAGTTCTTATTAATTCCCGCTTATCACAGTCCTATGTCTGGGAAGGTTCAGTACATAACCAATGTATCTCTTTATCTGTAATTTAGTCACTATTGTAGTATATGTATTACATCGTCACGATCCTAATTTACGCACAAGGTTTATTATCCGGAGGAATCATATTTGTTCCTCCGCCAATGTTTACTACGCAGTTGTTGTTTCTTAATAATTTTATTGAAGCTGAAGCAACTCTCTGTCGTTAGGCTATGACGGTTTTCGTATCTGGAGAAATGCATCTGGTTAACTTTTTGCATATGGGAGCAACTTGTTTAATTCATAGTGTTTTTTCCTTTCATTTTTAACATGTCCTCCTGTCACTCCAACGTCATTCAACCAGTTCTCGTGATGTTAAGTCTAGAGGATGAGTCGAACACTAATGATCGGCGTACTCGTTATTCACGAGACGAACTTTCCCGATGCTCGAGTGCCTCGTCGATAACGAACCCCATGTGAAGTCATGGAGGAATCGAGCATTTTTCAAGGGACCAAGGGCTTGCACAGGGAGCTGGCAAACACCTGGGAACCTCAGAAAGGATGGCAAACACCACGGAAATGGACAGGAAACAGCAGGGGCAGTAATGCATGATGGCCCTGAGTGCTGCTTAATCGCACATTTATGCCGAAATTATGGGCAACAGCAGAGCCATGACAGGAGTGACAGAATGAAGTTAGATATAGCATGTACAAACATCATCAATCAATTGACCCTGACACTACAGGGGACGCATCAGAGGCAGAGGCCAGCGGCAGTCAGGCTGAGGATGGCATGGGACATACCTAATTGGAATCAGGCTTCAAACATGGTGTCGAGAGGAGGTAACCAAAGGAGGTGAGCAAGAGCGCTCAATAATATCGGTACTTATAAACAGTTTGCGCCAGTATATTTGTGGATACACAGCAGGGTGGAGACAAGTGTAACATGGAAGCCATGGAAAAACAACCCAAAATTATGCATGACACAAGCCTCGTTTGATACAGGGGACCATGTATTGCTTTACAGTTCATGCCAGTCGCTTGCCACTGGCTTTGCCAGTTCCTTTCGGAATTACAGTTGAAAATAATAATAACCGTCATTACATTAAAAGATCTGTATAATGATGCTACCCCCCTACTCCCTCTCTTTCTCTCAGGTTCGATCCCCAACCCGTGCTATCTTAGATGGCCGCCAGTGATCTTAGAATTAACACTACCATAGTGCGGACCTCCCACTCGCGTCTCCAAGACTTCTCTAGAGCTGCACCAATATATGGAATTGCCTGCCCTGGGACTATCAGACTAATACCTAACCCCAAAGTTTCAAACTGCCTCTTAAAAACACATTTCTTTAGGCAAGCTATAACACTCATTAACTGCATGAGTTTTAACTCTTCTACTAAACCCGTCTGTGTCGTCCTCCCATCGGTTATTGTTATCCAGCACCAACAAGGCAACCAGACTTCTCTGCAGGTCCCATTCAACATGGACCTGAGTTATATAAGAGACGCTGAGTGGTCAAGCGACAGGCAATTCCATTTATTAGATTTGTTCTATTCCCTAAGAAGAAATGGACTTGACCGTTAATTTAAATATTCTTTACCTCGTGTTACCCATATCTTCTAAACCGAAGCTTCTGGCGACAGGGACCTCACTCTGTTGTTTCCATACCAAAATGTTGTATATGTGCCTCTGTTACAATAATTTGTATTTGTTTCCTATGATTTGTAAAGAGCTACGGAATAGGATTGGCGCTATTATCAATAAAGATTATTATTATTATATTAGGGAGGCAGGGAACTAGTCGTAGATAAAGGTGCTGCAAAACTATGTTAGTGGATTTGGGATGGAGGCTGGCGCTCTGCCAGCCAGGCGGCTCTTGCCAATCCAAGCCCCTGTCTCTAGGCTATCCCAAACAGCCTTCTAAGAACCTTTTGTATAAGTCAAGTGATCGTAGCGTTCGTTAGTTTTGGATATGGAGGGGGTGAGGGAAGGTAAAAAAAAATGCGCAGAGAAGCGCTGAAATAATATCCCTAAATGGTAAAAGTTTGCAAGTATATTTTGTGGATTAAAAAGAAGAGCCGGTGGAGGAAAAAGGTAACCAACTTTGGATGTGGACATGACTGTAATAGATCGTGGGCGGTGTGTGCCTTTTATCGCCTAGGCTCAAGCAGTTTCAGAACGCCTTGCGGTCGCTTTAGCGACGGCACTGCTGCGTGTGCCTTAGAGCTAACGACTGATGGCAGCGCCATGACCACGGATGGTAATTCGGAGGAGGAGGACGGAGGAGGAGGAACAGTGGAGGAGGGGGGAGGGGGACACAGTATAGTAGGCCTTTGAGAAACTAGGCCGAGGTAGCGCAACGCCAATTAGATGCGTCGGCAGGAGAGGACCAGCCCCAGGGGTCAGACTCGGTCCCAGCCTGCACCAGTTAAGTTGTAGTAGCAGTTCTTAAACGTTGGGGATATGGCGGGTGAGGGGAATGAAACAGAGCGCAAGAAGCGCATGATGCGCATGGAGGTGGCGCTCCGCTTTTGCCAGGCGAGTTTCGCCACATCCAAGCCCTGTCTCTAGGATACTCCCAAACAAGATTCTAAGAACCTTTGATAGATCAAGTGTCAGGAGAGGGGAGTGAGACAGCGGCGAGGAACTGAGGGCGGCGCGTCGGTCGGGGGGGGAGGGGAATGTAAACAGATGCGAAAGAAGCGCTGAATGAAAAATATCCCTAATGGTTAAAAGTGCAGTATTATTTGGGGATTAACACAGAAGGCTCACACTTAAAGGGGTGGCGACCAAAGTTAACAACTTTGTGTGTAATCCGATGAAAACAACCAAAATCCCCCCCTTACTGCCTGAACACCTGGGTGATAAGGACCAGAAGTGGATGGACCGCCCCCAACGCACCACATCGTACAACCGATAGAGGGATAGGTAGAATAACGAGCGTACGATCGTTCAGACATACCCCGCTCACCCCTTCCTTTCCCTTCCCCGTCCCCACGCATTTCCCCCACTTCCTACAGCAGCCTTACAACTCCCCATGCCCACTACCCCTCCTCACCTCCGTACCAATCCCCCCCACGCACCACAGTCAGTCCTCGACTCACCCTCCACATCCAGCCCACAACGATCGATCTCTAGGGCACTACTTGCGCAGCGCCCACCTGAAACACTCCTCCATCCCCCTCGTTTTTTCGCCCGCTCGGCCCCCCTAACCCCCGCCCCAATCCTACTCTCCTACTAGGTTACCGAGGCCTCGCCCTTCACTACTCCTGCTTGCTATGCGCCCAGCTGCGACCGCCACCCCCCTTAGGGCTGAATTCCCAGGATTCCCGCAAATCAAAAACGAATCTGACGAAGAGAGCCACGCCACCCGCACTCACATATATCCCTATTCAATTTCTCCCCCTAATCGCTCTTTACTCCCTACTTTCTTCGCCCTCCCCCCCGGGAAAGGGGCCCGCCCCGTCCAACATCCTCGGTTTTCCGAGAGTAGCAATGGAGAAACGTTGTGGAGGCTGCTAATGGAGACCAATTGAATTTGGAAGTGCCTGTATGTTCTTGGCAGTCCCCAAACATTTTTCAACCCAGAGGGCAGGTAGGTGGCCCTCCCGTAAAATGGAATAGATTGAGTGCCGTACGTGGCAGTCCCAAAAATGTTTCAACCAGAGGAGCGGTGGTGGCCCTGCAGTAAAATGGAATAGATTGAGGCCTGTAGGTGGCAGTCCCAAAAATTTTTCAAAACCCAGGAGAAGGTAGTGGTGGCCCTCACAGTTAAAATGAATAGATTGAGTGACTGTATGTGGCAGTCCCCAAAAATGTAAAAAGAGGAGCAGGTAGGTGGTCCCTGCAGTAACGTAGTGAAAATGGAATAGATTGAGTGCCTGTATGCTGGCAGTCCAAAAATGTTTCAAACCAGAGGAGCAGGTAGTGCCCTTGCCAGTAAAAATGGCAATAATAGATTGAGGCCTGTATGTGGCATCAAAAAATGTTTCAAACCAGAGGAGCAGGTAGGTGGCCCTGCAGTAAAATGGAATAGATGAGTGCTTGTTATGTGGCAGTCCCAAAAATTTTCCAAACCAGAGGAGCGGGTAGGGGGCCCTCCAGTAAAAATGAATAGATTGGAGGCCTGTATGTGGCAGTCCAAAAAAATGTTCAAACCAAGGAGAGGTAGGCGGCCCTGCAGTAAAATGGAATAGATTGAGGACTGTATGTGGCAGTCCCAAAAAAATGTTTCAAACCAGAGGAGCAGGTAGGTGGACCATGCAGTAAAATGGAATGATGAGTTTGAGTGCCTGTATGTGCAGTCCCCAAAAATGTTTCAAAACAGCGGAGCAGTAGGTCGGGCCCGCAAGTTAAAATGGAATAGATGAGTTGCCTGTATTGTGGCAGTCCCAAAAATTTTCAACAGAGGAGCAGGGGGTAGGTGGCCCCCTCCTTAAAATGGAATAGATTGAGTGCCTTGTATGTGGCAGTCCCAAAAGGTTTCAAACCCGAGGAGAGGTAGCGTGGGCCCGCAGTTTAAAATGGAATAGATGAGGCCTGTAGTGTTGTGGCAAGTCCCCAAAATGTTTCAAACCAAAAGAGAGCAGGTAGGTGGGCCCTCCAGTAAATATAAAATGGAATAGATAGATTGAGTGCCTGTATGTGGCAGCGAGTCACAAAAATGTTTCAAACAAGAGGAGCCGGTAGGGCCGGCAGTTTAAAATGGGAAGTAGATTGAGTGCCTGTATGTGGCACTCACAAAAAAATTGTTTTCAAACAGAGGACCCACCAAGGGGTAGGTGGACAGAAAGAAAAATTAAATGACAGGACAGTACGATAGCAAGAGCCAGTGGCCTGTAAAAAATAGCCATTTTCCTCTGCTTACTGTACAAAGAGGGAGGAGGAAGAAGGAGGAAAACGGAGAGGACGGAGGAGCCGCGCGCAGGAGAGGGAGTAAACAGTAGCTAGTGTAAGGGGGGAGTTAATTAAACCTGGGGACGAGATTGGATATATGAGAAATAAAAGATTTATCATTTTAAATAAGGTCAGCAGTTCAGCGCTGTCGTCGAAAGAGTCGTTACGATTATCGGTGATGATGGCCACCAGAAGCACGAACCCGATCGGAAAAGACGCTTTTAGCGGCCGGGGCCAGGCTAAAACTCCAAGGCGTACACGCCAGTTCGTGCCACATGTCAGCTTTGAAACCAAGAGTAGTTGTAGGGAGCTGTGTGATCTTTAGGGACGATGTTATGGTCAGCTACGTAATCCCTCACCATCTCTTTCTGTAAAGATCAGCCTACATATGCCGATTTTTGTTTCGACTGGGGACAGGGACAGTGTCTTGCTGGGGTGAAATAAAGATGCAAAAGCTTGTAAAGCGTAACCCATTTGCCAGTGCTGGACAGCGGCCTGCTCGCATACTCTCCTCGCTACTTTCCCGCAGAACTACGCACTTGAAGCTAGCGCTGTCCAGAAGGGAAATATGTTTAAGCGTGTGCAAAGGGACCTGCTGGTGATGGTATCATGCATTTATCACACTCCTTTCCTATGCAGGGATGGAGAGTGGAAAGAGATTTTGACGTGTAACGTGGGTCCAGGAGAGGTGCACACCAGTAAGCGTGCTGGAATATATTCTTTTGAACGCGAGGGTCACCGGGATAGGCAGCTTAGCATTGAAATCCTGCCAAGGCGCCGAGTACCAACGCGTAAGAAAGAATTCACTCCCCTCATGGCCTGAATGGCCCATCCTCCTCATCAACTCCTCCAACTCCCTCTTCTTCTGCCAATAACACGCGGAACAGTAAAGGAATCAAAACAATGTACCCTATTGTGTAGAACAAAAAGGAGACTGCGACGACGCCAGAAGAGACTCCCACCTCACCTCCTCCGTTAGGTTAGTATTCCTTTTGTATGAATACATAAGGGGGCGCCACACGAGAGTAGGGGTTTTGCTTGGCTATCACCTAATAGGTGGCGCTAATAAAGTGGTATGAATGCGAAATCAGTGGATTTTCTAAGCTGGTAAAAGGGAAACTTTTATCACATCAGATTTTAGATGTAACTTTTGTTTATAGATAACGAAAAAGCAAAAGACCTTACATATATGATAGGCGCAACTTCAAGGAAGGGCAGTGACCAAAGTGGGAGAAGAAGACAATCGGGTAAGCATTGTCCACATTTATATTCAAATTGCCCAGAAATATTAGAAATGAAAATACATTTTTGTGTAAGAGCGATATTTCTTGAAAAAGTCAGAAGTTCCTCAACGTACAATATTCGTTCCATTGAGGTCAGCAGCAATGGACCAACCGTCTTGTGATCTCGCTCTGTGTTTTCAAGACTCTAACCATGAAAGGATGGTGATGAATTTGGCCAGTGATATACTACCAACGCTATTAGATCCATAGAAACAGCTTATGGTGGAAGGAACAACAAATTGATGGATTAATGAAAATATGTGCTTCCACATCATGGGACGATCTCTTGGAGCAAAGTTTAGACATTTTCTTTGGGAGTGGGAGATGTTAGACATCTTATGGATGGTAGCGATAAATAGGAACTCCATGCAATAAAGTTATACTGTTAAGGGTGGGCACCAACAAAAATCATTATTTCATGAACTGACGAATAATCGGCCCCTTCATACCTTTAATAAACAGCCAAAAACTTTGAAAACTTTGAGAGTCCTGTCCTTGCTCTTGTCTTCAAATGCTTGGCACAAGTAAAGAGCGCGGATGGGAAATGAGACCATTGGCCATGGGCAATGGTCGGACACACTAATCGTAGATGCGTAGTAATGAAAATTAATGGTTGAAAGGCTTCACACATTGTTGAAAACTATTGTGTGCCACAAATTTATAAAATGTTCTACACCCTTTCTGACGGTAAACAGCCCAGAACTTCTTTATTTCTGTTTTAATGATAATATTATAAAGGATAGAAACTGAATGTACTAACTTGCTAAGATTTAACGATGGGAATGAGTCATAGGGGGTGTGTGTAGCACTGCATGTTCGGTGTCTTGAACTACTTTGAATCATTTTTGTCTCAGATGAGACGCAAAAAATCTCATCAAAAGAAGTTCAAAAACTCTGACAAGTTTGTGATAAACGTGTCACAATGTATCGGCTGTTCTTAAGTGGGGACCGCCTGTGTGTTATTTTAAAGTACTGGTTGTGAGTTCTGTGTAATGACAATTTTCATTATTCGTACAAATGTTTTGCCCATCATTTTCACATTTCTGAAAGGTTGATATTTTGCAAATATTTTGTTACAATTGTAATTATCTGAGAAATATCCCTAGGAGACATACTGTTGCTACGCGTGGCTGATGTGAATATAGATGTATTTTTTTTTTACTGTTGTAATAGTTTGTAAAAAGTATAAGAATGATAGTGATTTAAAGAAAAGCGTTCCATAATACTGACCTCATACTGTTTGGATTATTTGAAAAAACTTGATAAAAATGTTAAAAAAAATAAAAATGTATTTTCAAATGACAATAGCAGTGGGGAGGAGCGCTCCGTGGCAGTAACACCGAGGCTTGGTCCATTGTAATTTTTTTTTTTTTTTCACTATGAGTCAAGGAGCTGCCATGGAGGGTGGGTTTATATTGTGTTGGGACAGTACCCGGCTCTGATGTAGATATCCCATGAGGAGTTTTGGCATGCTTATGATTGTCATCACCCGGTTCATGTCTCTCCGAGTTTCCCCACAGTTTTCTTCTCTAATAATTTGTTTTACCCATCTATATGGAAAATTGTATTTTAACTCTTACCTAAGGTGGGAGTTTTTTATATTAACTTTGTTTGGTCATCACCTCTAATCACATGGTGACTAGAAAAAGATGATGCTTTTCCCCAACACTACGACATTCTTGCACAGCCTTGGCCTGGTTTTCATCCCCCATGCCCATGGCAACGTTTTGTGAGTATAAACCTCCTCAAGAGGGGAGCCCGGAATATATATTGGGCTGACCATGCAGAACCTAGTGCTGATCAGTTGCATTTAACTGAGTGACAGGGCAATGAGAACTGGAATCTGTAGAAATCCTGCCTCGGTCCTGGTCACGCGAAGGACAGCAGAAGTAAAGCTTCAAGATGGGTTTTAGTTGCCTTTACATAGAAATGTCCATAAATCTCTTCCTTCCATCCTTCCCTTCCTTGGTTAAGTTTTTTGTGATGAGATGTGTTTTTTTTCAACCGTTAAACCTTATACTATGATATATAGACACATAGCCTGACGTTATCTGTATGTCTCATGTAGTGGTGTCAACAGGTGGTTGAACTGCAGCCATCAGCACAGTATACGGATAGTGACCGCGTGCTAGTATGTGTTGTCACCAGAGTACTAATGGCCGGTTAATTACACCCTGTGTCTTGGGATAGGGTGGTGGTGGAGCAGGGCTTGGCACCATGGGCCAGGGGTTGTCCCATAACTGGGCCCCCACCCTAAGCTTTACTGCACAACAAATTCCCCTTTTCCCAGTATGTTGGGTGTCCACTTTTCAGAAATGTGTATTGTTTGTAGTTATGAGTAAGTTATTACATTTATGTGTATGGAGCATATTCTCATGTAAGGGTTATTCGTAGAGATGAACGCGGAGCCACTAAATGAATGCTCGGGTTACTCGTTATCGAGAACGAACCTTTTCCCGTGCTGAGTGCTCGTCGTCGATAAAACGAGCCCCATGAAGTCAATGGAGATCGTTGCATTTTTCAAGGGGACCAGCGGATCTGCCAGGGAATTGGTGACCAAGCAACCTAGGAACCTAGAAAAGAGATGGAAACAACCCGGACTAAAATGGACCGGAACACAGCAGGAGCGGCAGCAGTGGATAGTGCCTCGTAGCCTGTTAAATCGCACCATTATGCCAAAGTATGGCAACAGCATGAATGAACAGTGACACAGAGTCCACCGGAATGATGCTAGATAGCATCTAAACATCCAATAATTGAGACCCTGACACTTAGGGGACTCAATGCAAGGCAGCGGCAGAGCAGCGGCGGCAGAGAGGTCTTGGATCAACATACCCAAATGGACTCAGAGGCTTAAACACCACTTGGGTGGCGAAGAGAGAACCAAAGGAGTGAGCAGAAGCGCTCAAATAAATCGTAAATGATAAAGTTTGCCAGTAATATTTGTGGATTACACGCAGGGTGGGGCGGACAATTACAGTTTGATGAGGAAGCCATGGAAAACAAACCCAAATTCTGCCTGACAAAGCTCGTTTGATAAGGGGACCATGTATGGAGTGGCAGTGAATGTAGAGTAAAGGTGCTTTGCAGTATAACTATGTTAGTGGATCTTGGGATGGAAGCTGGCGCTACGATGCCAGGCGAGCTTTCCCAATCCAAGCCCCTGTCTCTAGCTACTCCCAAACAGCACTTCTAAGAACCTGTTGTATAGATCAAGTGTAGTATCGTTCTTATAAGTTTAGGATATGGCGGGTGAGGGAATGTAAACACAGATCGCAAGAACGCTGGAAATAATATTGGTAATGATAAAATGTTTGCCAGTATATTTTGTGGATTACCCAGGGGGTGGCGACTAAAAGTTAACAAGTTTGATGGTGGACGGGTAGCATGAAAACAACCAAAATTTTGCCTGACACAGCTCGTTAACTAAGGGGGGAACCATGTTTGGAGGCAGGAACTAGTATTAGATTTATTAAGGTGACTGGCAGTAATTAAAACAACTATGTAGTTGATCTTGGTATGGAGCTTGGCGCTCCGACTCCAGGCGAGCTTTTCGCCATTCCAAGCACCTGTCTTAGGCTACTCCCCAACAAGCAACTTCTAAAACCTTTTGTATAAGCAATGTAGTAGCGTTCTGATAGTTTGGGATTGGCGGGTTGCTGGTGAGTGGAATGTAAACAGATGCGCAAGAAGCGCTGCAATGATCATCGGTACTGAGCATTAAGTTTGCCAGTATATTTTTGTGGATTCAGCACGTGCATAGGGTGGCGACAAAAGTTAACAGAATCCCAGAAACACACCATCCACAATTTCTGCCTGCCACAGCTCGTTTGATAAGTGGGGGACTAGTATGGAGGCCCAGCCTATATAATGGAAGCTACCTTTTGGAGGCAGCATGGCGATGACGTGTGGAGGTAGCAATGGATTCAACTGGGACGCATCTAAAAAGACGACGTGTTGAGGCTGCTCATGGAAGACAATTTAATTTTTGATAGTGCCTGTATGTGGCAGTCCAAAAAAATTTTCAAATACCATAGGAGCAGGTAGCGGTCCTCCAAAAAATTACATAGATTGATTGCCTGTATGTGGGAGTCCAAAAAAGTTTCAAACCAAGGAGCAGGTACTGGTCCTCCCAAAAAGATTAAATAAATTGATTGCCTGTATGTTGGCGTCCCAAAAAAGTTTTCAAACCAGGGAGCAGTTAGCTGGTCCTCCATAAATATCATTAGATATTGAAGTGCTGTATGTGTCAACTCCAAAACATTTGTTTAAAACAAGGACATGAGTTGGCCCTCCAGAAAAATTAAATACATAGAGTACTATACTCCAGAGCCAGTTGGCCTGCAAAACAATAGCCAGTTTCGGTCCTGCTTTAATTGTACAAAGAGAGGGAAGGAGGACAATGAGGAGGAGTAGTGCATACTTAATTCAGTTCAGCTTCTTTTCATATCTTCACCTGGTGGAGAATGGAAATGCGGAGAATCCCAGGCCTTTATTCATCTTGATAAGCGTCAGCCCCTGTCAGCGCTGTCGTCACAGCATGTAAGGCTTATCGGTGATGATGCACCTGCTGCAACAGAACACCTCTCTGACCACTCTATTGGCATGGCAGTCAAGAACCTCCAATTGTTGTATTATTTTTTTTTATTTTTTTTTATTTTTTTTAAACAAACCACACCAGTTGTAACAGTAGGATGTTGTCTATGAATATTGCTCCAGATCTAAGAGGTCCCACCACCTAATGCAATTCAAAATCTCTTGTATCTTGAGTATAAGCCGAAGCCTATAATTTTACCACTAAATACTGGGAAACCCTATTGACTCAAGTATAAGCCTAAGGTGGGAAATGCATTGACCCATGCAAACCAAGGAGAGGAGGAGCAGTGGGAAGCACTATAAGGTAAGTATAGTCTTATACACGTTTATATACAGTAGCTCCTTCTACAAATGTGTCTGGTCCAGGTTAGTTAGTCTTCAAGGACTTTAAGTAAGTCTTCAGTTATGGAACCATAAGACATAACTACAGTACAACAAGTGACCGGTTGATCACATATATATATTATAATTTGATATCATTTTCTATCATGCTAAATAAATTGCCTATATTTATTGATATATTATATAATGTATAGAAAACCTACAGCATAATAGTTTTTTTTTTCTAGACTTCTAGGAAAACCCTCATGAAGAATGAGACGTCTCTTAAATATTTTTACATGTTGCCATTTTCTGGAGAGACGAGGAGTAAACCCTTCATCACGGCTTTCTTCTTCCTGATATATGTGGTGGGAGTTCTTATTAATTCCTCCATTATCACAGTCATATGTCTGGAGGTCCTGGGAGGACCTGCGACAGTTTGTTTAAGCTCGTAGTGACACACATATCACCTCAAAAACTCGAAGTGGGACAATTTATTAGGGGTTTGAGTAGAATCAGGCAGATAGAGTTGCTGTTTTTTTTTTTTTTTTTAGCGTATTTCATTTATGCTCAAACTATCTGGCAAAGCAGGTGTGCTCTTCATGTAGGCTACAAAAGAGCATAGGAGAACCCCAACGCCCTTACTTAGGCCTTACAATTAGCGTTATATTTTCCTTTTTTGTTTGCTTGTGGCCGGGCTGCTGGCACTAGTAGTGCAAGCTAGTACCATACGTATAGAATTTTGCTGTGGAACCTGCGACGTTGTGTTTAGCTCTTAGTGACACGCAACCACCTCAAAGACGAAAGGGGACCAATTATGCTGGATTTTTTTTTTTTTTACCTTTATTTCATTGTATAGTTCAAACTCATCTTGCAAAGCACAAAATCCAGTTTGTGTGCTGTCAGGGTAGGTAGATAGAGAAATAGCCATAGCAATAGGATAGCCATCGTTTGGTTAAAAAAAATAAAAAAAAATAAAAAAAATAATACAAAACTTGGAGGTTCTTGACCTGCCACTGCACTAGCGTGTGTACGAGCGGTTTCTGTGTGCAGCAGTTGCATCATCACCGATAACGTACATGCTGTGACGACCAGCGCTGACGGGGCTGACGCTTATCAAGATGAATAAAGCCTGGGATTATCCGCATTCTCCATTCTCCACCCAGGTGGAATGAAAGAAGCATGAAACTGAATTAATGTATGCACTACTCCTCCTCATTGTACTCCTTCCTCCTCTTTTGTACAATTAAAGCAGGACCGAACTGGCTATTTTTTGCAGGGCCAACTGGCTCTGGCGTATAGTTACTCATGTATTTAATTTTTCTCGGGAGGCCCAACTCAATGTCCTGTTTTAAACAATTTGGACGCACATCAGCATTTATGTTTGGGACGACTGACCATTGACTTTGGCTACACATAAGCACTCATATCTAATGTAATTTTTGGAGGACAGCTACTGCTCCCTCGGTTTGAAAAACTTTTTTGGGACGCAACATACAGGCACTTCAATTTATTTAATCTTTTGGGAGGACCAGTACCTGCATCCTCTGAGTTTGAAAACTTTTTGGACTCCCACATACAGGCAACTCAATTATGAATTTTTCTGGAGGACCGCTACCTGCTCTATTGGATTTGAAAATTTTTTTGGACTGCACATATTTCAGGCACTATCAAAATTAAATTGTCTTCCTGAGCAGCCTCACACGTCGTCTTTTTGATGCGTGCCTCACGTTGTATCACATTGCTACCATCAACGTCATCGCCATCGCTGCCTCCAAAAGTAGTCCATTATTAGCGCCCTCCATACATGGTGCCCCTTATCAAACGAGCTGTGGCAGGCAGAATTTGGATTTGTTTTCATGGTTCCATGTTAACTTTGTCGCCACCCTCCTTGATGTGGTAATCCACAAAATATACTGGGCAAACTTTTATCAGTTACCGATATTATTTCAGCGCTTCTTGCGCATCTGTTTACATTCCCTCACCCGCCATATCCCAAACTATAAGAACGCTACTACACTTGATCTTAACAAAGGTTTTTAGAAGTGCTGGTTTGGGGAGTAGTAGCCGAGACAAGACGGGGCTTGGATTGGCGAAAAGCTCGCCTGGCCAGCGTCGCACAGCTCCATCCCAAGACCAACTAACATAGTTTTTTAACTGCAGCACCTTAATAACTACTAGTTCACTGCCTCCATACATGGTCCCCCTTATAACGAGCTGTGTCAGGCAGAATTTTGGGTGTTTCATGGCTTCCACATCAAACTTGTTAACTTTGTCGCCACCCTGCTGTGTAATCCACAAAATATATGGCAAACTTTATCATTTACCAATATTTATTCAGCGATTCTTGCGCATCTGTTTTACATCCCTCACCCGCCATATCCTAAACTTATAAGAACGCTACTACACTTGATCTTATCAAAAGGTTCTTAGAAGGGTGTTTGGGGAGTAGCCTAGAGACGGGCTTGGATTGGCGAAAGCTCGCCTGGCAGCGTAGCGCCAGCCTCATCCCAAGATCCAACTAACATAGTTTTAACTGCAGCAACCTTAATCTACTACAGTTCACTGCCTCCCTACATGGTCCCCTTATCAAACGAGCTGTGTGTCAGGCAGAATTTTGGGTTTGTTTTCAGGCTTCCTCATCAAACTTGTTAACTTGTCGCCACCCTGCTGTGTAATCCACAAAATATACTGGCAAACTTATCATTTACCGATATTATTGAGCGCTTCTGCTCACTCCTTTGGTTCCTCTCTGTCACCCAGTGGTTTAAGCTGAGTCACATTGGGGTATGTTGCCAAGACATCTCTCAGCGCCGCTGCTGCCGCTGCCCTCGGCATAGTCCCCATAGTGTCAGGGGGTAATTTGGATGTTTTAGATGGTATCTAGCTCATTCGGACTCTGTCATTCCATTGCTGTTGCCCATACTTTTGGCATAATGGTGCGATTAAGCAGCCTCAGAGGCATCATGCATGCTGCCCGCTGTGTTCCTGTCCATTTCCGTGGTGTTTCCATCCTTTTCTGAGGTTCCCAGGTTGCTTGGCCAAGCTTCCCTGTGCAGATCCTGTGTCCCCTTGAAAAATGCACGAGTCTCCATTGACTTCAATGGGCTCGTTATCGAGAAGAGCACTCGAGCATCGGGGAAAAGTTCTCTCGAATAACGAGTACCCGAATTTTAGGCTCGCTCATCTCTACTAAATAACCCTTACAAGAGAATATGCTCCATAACACATAATGTAATAACTTCTCATAATACAAACAATAACATTTCTGAAAGTGGACAACCCCATACTGGGAAAAGGGGAATTCTTTGCATATAAGTTAGGGGGGGCCCATGTTATGGAAAACCCTGGCCATGGTGCCATACCTGCTACCAAACCACCCATCCAAGCAAGGGTTGATAACCGCCAATTCTCCTTGGTGTACACCACATACAGCACCGGTCACTATCCGTCACTGTGCTGATGCTGCAGTTACAGCCTGTGACACACATGAGATACAGATACGTCAGCTATGTGTCCTATATATCCATAGTATCATAGTTTATACGGTTGAAAAAAGACACATCTCCACAACTTCAACCAAGGAAGGGAACGGATGAGGAAGAGATTTATGGAACATTCTATGTAAAAGGCAACTAAACCATCTTGAAGCTTTCTGCTGTCCTTGCTGTGACCAGACCTGAGGAGGATATTCACAGATTCACAGTCTATGCCCTGTCACTCAGCTAATCAACTGACAGGACTAGGTTCATGGTCAGCCCAAATATACCTGGCTCACCCTTTGAATGGAGGTTTATACTCACAACGTTGCCATTGGGCATGGGGGATGAAAAAAGGCCAAGGCTACGTGCAAGAATGTCTAGTGTTGGGAAAAGCAGCAATCTTTTCTTAGTCACCATGTGATTAGAGGTGATGACCACAAAGTTAATATAAAAACATCCATATAGGTAAGAGTTAAAAATCAATTTCCATATGATGGTAACAATTATTGAAGAAAAACATGTGGAAACTCAGAGACATGAACCGGGTGATGAAATCATAAGCATCCAATCCTCATGGGTAATATCTTACATCAGGCCGGGACTGTCCCACACAATATAAACCCTCCATGCAGCTCCTGCCTCAGTGAAAAAAAAAATTACAATAGGACAAGCCTTGTGTTACTGCACCGGTAGTCCCCACTGCTATTGTCATTGAAAATACATTTTTATTTTTTAACATTTTTATCAATAGTTTTTCAAATAATCCAAAACAGTATGAGGTCAGTAGGTTTGGACGCTTCTTATACATCAATGCATTTATTTTTTAACAAATTTACACAGTAAAAAAAAAATACATAGTATTCACATCAGCCACTCGTAGCCACAGAATGTCTCCTAGGGAGATTCTCAGAATAATTCTTGTAATCAATATATTTGCAAAATCTCACCTCAGAAATGTGAAAATGATGGCAAAACATTGTGTACGAATAAGAAATTTCATTACACAGAATTCAACAGTACTTTAAAATAATACAGGCGGTCCCCTACTAAGAACAGCCGATACATTGAAACGTTTATCACAACATTGTCAGGTTTCTTGAATCTTTTGAGAATTTTTTCGTCTCATCTGAGACAAAAATGATCAAAAAGTAGTTCAAGACACCAGAAATGCAGTGCTACACCCCCCCATTGACTCCTTCTATCCGTCTAAATCTAGCACTAGTACATTACATTTCTATGCTTTAAATATTTATCATTAAAACAGAAAATAATGATAGTTTTGGTGCCGTTACCATCCAGAAAGATGTAGAACTTTCATAAATTTGGGCACAAAAAGTTCACAATTGGTAAGCCTTTCAACCATAATTTTCTTACTACGATCTACGATTAGTGTCCGACCATTGCCCATGGCCAATGTCTCATTCCCATCCGACCTCTTTCTTCGGCAAGACTTTGGAAAGACAAGGCGCAGGACTCAAAGTTTTCAAAGTTCTGGCTGTTTTAAAGGTCTGAAGGGGCTGATTATTGTCAGTTCATGACTAAGACTTTGTTGCGTGCCCACTCCTCAACAAGTATAACTTTTATTGTCAGGATTTCCTTATTCCCAATGGCTCAGCTACCATCCAATAAGATGTCTAACATCTCCACCTCCCACAGAAAGTACATTTGTCTCCAGAGATGGTCCATGATTGTGAAGCACATATTTCATAATCCATATATTTTTTTCCCTTTCCACCATAACTGTTTTCTATGGATCTACAAATAGCTGTGAGTATATCCATGGCCAATATCTCATTCCCATCCGACCTCTTTCATGGTTAGAGTCCTTGAAACACAAGAGCAGGAACAAGACGTGTTGTCAATGCTCTGACCTCAATGGACTGAATATTGTCTTTGAGGAACTTCTGACTTTTCAGAATCTGCTCTACACAAAATGTATTTTCATTTCTAATATTTCTGGGCAATTGAATATAAATGGGACAATGCTTTATGGATGTTCTTCTTCTCCCACTTTGTGTCCACTGCCTTCCTTGAAGTGCTCATCATATTAATGTAAGGTTTTGCTTATCGTTATCTATAACAAAAGTTACATTTAAAATCTGATGTGATAAAAGTTTCCCTTTTTTACAGCTTAGAAAATCTCCATGTATTCAGCATTCATACCCTTTATAGCTCCACACCAGTTGTAACAGTAGGATGTTGTCTATGAATATTGCTCCAGATCTAAGAGGTCCACCACCTAAACAATTCAAAATTCTATTGTATACTTGAGTATAAGACCGAGCCTATAATTTACCACTAAATACTGGGAAACCCTATTGACTCAAGTATAAGCCTAAGGTGGGAAATGCATTGACCCATGCAAACCAAGGAGAGGAGGAGCAGTGGGAGACACTATAAGGTAGTAGTATAGTCTTATACAGTTATATACAGTAGCTCCTTCTACAAATGTGTCTGGTCAGGTTAGTTAGTCTTCAAGGACTTTAAGTAAGTCTTCAATTATAGAACCATAAGACATAACTACAGTACAACAAGTGGACCGGTTGATCACATATATATAATTTGATATCATTTTCTATCATGCTAATAAATTGCCTATATTTATTGATATATTATATATGTATAGAAAACCTACAGTACAATAGTTTTTTTTTTCTAGACTTCTAGGAAAACCCTCATGAAGAATGAGAGTCTCTAATATTTTTACATGTTGCCATTTTCTGGAGAGACGAGGATAAACCCTCACACGGCTTTTCTTCTCCTGATATATGTGGTGGAGTTCTTATTAATTCCTCCATTATCACAGTCATATGTCTGGAGGTTAGTTACATAAACCAATGTATCTCTTTATCTGTAATTTATCATTGTAGATATATTATTACATCGGTCACGATTCCTAAATTACTGAACATGTTATTATCCGGGAATCATATGTTTCCTCCGCACAATGTTATACGCAGTTGTTGTTTTTAATAATTTTATGATAGCTGAGAAAACTCTCTTCTCGTTATGGCTTATGACCGGTATGTCGCTATCTGTATCCCCTTACATATATCAGATTTGAGTCGGAAATTGCATCTGGATAACTTTTGGCATATGGGCAGCCACAGTTTTTTAATTCAGTAGTGTTTTTCCTTTCAATTTTTTACATGTCCTCTGCACTCCAACGTCATCCACCAGTTCTCTGTGATGTTAAGTCACTTACAAGAACGACCTGTACAGCCACGCAAATGTTTTTTGTAGTAGCTGGTATAGATCTTTTCACATTAGCTTTTATTCCATCATTTTGCACCTTTGTTTTTATGTTAAAATTTTTCTGTGGTCTTTAGTGAAGTCAAGAGAAGCAGAAAAGAAGAAAAGCCTTCTCCACCTGTCCTCCCACCTCACCGTCATCATATGTACTAGGGTCAAGCTAATAGTCTATTTTTTACCAGCTTACTCTGAAGTTCTGGATTCTGTCTCAATATAATATATAAAACATAACCCCCATGATAAATCCTATCCTATACAGTCTACAGAAATCCAATGTACAATCGCTTTTATGGGGTTAGCACAAAGAATTAAGACATTTACCATGTATAAGAAGTATTTCTTGGAATTCTTGAAATTGCACTTGGCGCATCTATTAATTTTTCTGTTTCTACATTGACAATGAAAGATAAAAAAAAATTGTGAGAGAAGCATTTTTTAAAATGTGATTCAAACGACACACACATTGTCGAACATCTTCAAGAGCAGGAAAAATACACAACGTAAAACTCTAAGGCTACATTCACACTACAGTATGGGGGACTATACACGGCCAACGTATATACGGCTGATATACGTCCCCCATAGACGGCAATGGGCGCACGGCGCCCTACGGAGCGGTACGGCACCGTACACTCCGTACCCGGTAAAAAGATAGGACTGTCCTTTCTTTACCCCTATACGGCATGCGCACCTCCTCCTCCTCTCCCCGTGCAGCCGTTGCCACTACGGTACGGGCAGGCAACGGCATGTCAGCACGACTGTATGGGGGGAATGTATACGGCCGATGTATAAACATCGTATATACGCCTCCCATAGATAGGAATGGTCGCATAGTGCCGTGGCAGCACCATACCGTACCTGTAGCCGGGAGTAAGATAGGACATGTCTTGATGTGCCAAAGTATTGGAAAAGTTAGTACAGCTGAGTATGGGATAGGTGCGGAATAAATGGGGTCATCCCACCAAATTGGTTGAGAAAGGAGACCTGCTGTCTTATAAACAAAAGATGGTGTGATGACCACATGCCAAAAATGTTCTCTTTCAAACATTCAAGTATTTAGCCAACTACAATTCATACAGGTTGTCCTCTCTTAGCAGATAAGCCATTGCAAACTTTCCGAGAATGTTTTCTATAAGCCTTCAGAGTAGATGTGTGTGGAAGGAACATTTGTGCTTCTGTCATCAATATGGATACCCAGTCCATCCAACCAAAAACAGCGCCATGGACTGGCGCTAAGGGGAGTGATGATACCAAAGAGGGCACCGCTCTCACTGAGGGATCCGAGTTCTAAAAACATCATCTTATATACAGTAAGAGGGCGGAGAGTCCTGCAGAAGCATCAACCCCTGCGGTCCTGGGTGTGACTGTCAGACCTATCCATAATGAAAGGGATTTACATTCTCATTGTCTTTATGTGTATTTCCCCCATTCACCTGCACTGAGAGCTGGGGGAGCAGCATCAGCACCTGAATGACTGGAGATGTTACTATTGTGAGGGTAATGTCAGGGCGGGGGTCTCACACCTCTACAGGATGTGCTGGGATGGGAACTGGGACTCAGTTTCACTTTTGCCTGAATGATTAATTATTTTTTAACCTTTCTGTGTGAGAATTGACAAATAAAACTGCAGTTTATCCCAGTTTTTGTGTTTTAAAAATTGTGTCATTAAAAAACATTTTACCGTCTTCTCCAGGTCATTACGTTTATGGAGATACCAAATATGTGCAGATTGTACTGTTTATGACATTTGGACAATAAAGAAATTTTCTCAGGAAACCATTGGATTCTGATTTTATTATTTGGTGTCTGTGCACATATTGGGCCGATCTGTAGATGAGATGCAGTTTATATTCATACGACTTGCTGTTATATTAGAATTATGGATTATATGTAATGAAAGATTTTGTTTTGCTGGAGGTTTTTTTTTAGAGTGTTTTTTGTTCATGTTATGGGTCTTTATGTTCTGCTATAGAAATCTAAATATGGGATCAATGGCGTCTCCCTGCAGTATATTATGGACGATCCCCTCCCCATAGAGATGCACAGCACATGGCCGTGCACACAGGGAAAGATCGGACATGTCCTTTTTCTGCCAGTGTATGGAGCGGTACGGGGCTGAGATAGAATATGAAACCTTCATTAATAACTCAGCACAGATATTGTAAGAATCATTGAAAGTAGAGATTCACTTTTAGACTTCACAGCTGACATTAGCATAAAATTATGTTATGATTTTAAATGTCTTGGAGAGCGTCTAAGAAGGTGCGTAAAGTCTGTGAGTCACACAGATCCGGTTTAAGGAACGTCATCATTTTATTATCCAGTTCTTTGAGGATAACTGAGCCGCACTGTCCACACATGCGACCTAGAATTGAAGTTCCACCGGCTTATTATTGCAGTGTCAACCGCACCACCTCCACGTCTCCCCGCCTTACTCTGAGGCAGCTTACAGGCTACTAGGAGGGGGTCGCTTCAGCTATTTCTGTAATTACTGACTGTAACACATGTCTCCTCATGTATGTGCTTTCAGAATATTTCTCACAGGACAAGGCTGATCATATCATATTGAGAGATACTAACCAATTATCCACCGAGTTCATCTGCTTCCACATTACCTCACACTGTGCTGTCCTGGCGGATATATATAGGCTTCTACCTTACACCAGCTGATTATGGCTGCAATGTATATAATATTATTCTACTCACAAACTGTATATTGCTAGATGTATATGGTAGCACACATTGTGGTATGACGGAGGAATGCTGAACTCCTTGAATTCTGTAGTGTCTCCATGTCCACCTATATCTTCTTCCAATGACGGTATTGACATGATCCCATATCACACTGATTATGGGGCATTATCACCTCACAACTGTAGATATGACTGAGTTTATGAGAGTATTATTACCTCATACACTGTAGAACATGGCTGATGTTATTCGTATTTTTTTCCTATATATGATATACACTCACTGGCCACTTTACTTGGTCACCATGCTATAAACGGTTGGGACCCCCGTTTTTCCTTCAGAACTCTGCCTCATATTTCTTCGGCATAGTTCAACAAGGTTCTGGAGCATTCCCTCAGTGATTTGGTCCATATTGTACATGTATGGCATCGAACAGTTTCCGCATATTTGTCCTGCCTCCTGTATGCTAATCCTCCCTTCCCACATCCAAGATCTCATTGGATTGAGACTGGTGACTGTGAGGCCGATTTTTGCCATTGACCTCAGTGTCATTTTCAAGAAACCAGTCTGAGACTATTCCAGCTTGTTTTAGACTTGCGCATTATCCTGCGGAAAGTCGCCATCAGATGTTGTGGTACATTGTGGTCATAGAGAGGAGCAGTCAGCAACAATACTCAGGTAGCCGTTGCGTGCAACGATGCTCAATTGGTACCAAGCGGCCCAAAGATGTGCAAGCAATATGCCCCACACCATGACAACCACCAGCCACCCACAGCCGACCGTTGAATACAGGCAGATGGATCCATGCTTCATTGTTGTTGAGCCAAATTCTGCCCAACCATCCGAATGTCCCAGCAAATCAAGACGCAGCAGAACCAGGCAAACGTTTTTTTCCATCTTCTACTGTCGCAATTTCGATGAGCTTGTGCAATTTAGTCCTTCAGTTTCCTGTTCGTTAGCTGAAGGAGTGGCCACCCCGGTGTGGGTCTTCTTTCGCTTGCTGGGTCCCACTCTGCCTCAATTTCGATGTACTGTGCGTTCAGATGCTCTTCTTCCTAGCCTGTGTTGTAACGGGTGGAGATTTGAGTCACTGGGTTGCCTTTCTATCAGCTCGAACCATTTCTGGCCCATTCTCCTCTGACCTTCTGCATCAAACAGGCATTTCCACCCCCACGACCTAGCCGCTACGGAAGGTTTTCTTTTTCGACCATTATCTGATAACCGCTAGAGATGGTTGTGTGTGAAAATCCCAGTAGATCCCAGTTTCTGAACTACTCAACGACAGCCTCCTGGCACCAAGCAACCCATGCTACCGTTCAAAGGCACTCAATCACTGTTCCCTTTCTCTCTTCCCATACCTGATGTCTCGGTTTAACACGGCAGGAATTGTCTTGTACCATGTCTACCATGCCTAACTGCCTGAGTTGCCACATGTGATTGGCTGATTAAAATTTAATGTTAACGAGCATTGGCAGTGTTAACCACTTCTTCCTCAACTCCTGCCCCATTATATCTCTCCGGTCCTCGCTTCTTTTGTAGCTGCTTCCATTTTCCATCCTGGGCTTTGCTTCGATGTGGAGTGATTATGGCCCTCCTCACACACTAATAGGATAGTACTGATGTATATCGTGATCAATATCACCTCACAAACTGGAGATTGGCGTGTGAAGTAAGTTACTCCGTGAAGTAATTATTCCCTCACATAGTTATAATATGTCGATGTATATGAGTATATTTTTATCTATACACAACGTAGATATGACTGAATGGTTATGTGGTATTCTATTTACCCTCAGGCACTGTAGAGTATAGTACTGATGAATAGTTAAAGTATTATGCAATCATATATTATAAATTTAACGATACTGTGTATGGGAATATTATTCCCTCTCATATTTAGATATGGCTGTTGATTTAGAATATTATTACCCTCACACACCTGTATATATGGCTGATGTCATTGATTAATTATCAC
>WNYA01000138.1:144241-243052 GCA_019512145.1 Engystomops pustulosus | reverse complement strand
TCACTTTTAGACTTCACAGCTGACATTAGCATAAAATTATGTTATGATTTTAATGTCTTAGAGCGTCTAAGAGAAGGTGCGTAAATGTCTGATGAGGTCACACAGAGATCTGGTTAATTAACATCCATCATTTTATTTCAGTCAGCGCTTTGAGGAAGAGATAGGAGCCTGCAGCTGCCAACACTGGCGACCAGTAATGAATTGCCACAAACACTCCCCCCTACTCTAATGCAGCGGTAACAGGCTATTAGTTGGAGGCCACAGCTAATTTCTGTATACATGTCTTTCAGTAATAGTTCTCACAGAAGACAAGGCTGATAGTCAATATATGTGCAAGAGATAGTACACATGTCGAAGTCACCCGAAGTTACTCTTCTGCTCGCTAATTACCTCACACTGTGGTGTCATGGCGGATATATATATAATCACTACTACCTCATATACTACCTCACCACTGTTGGTATGGCTGATTGCATATTGGAATATATTACCGTCAACTACTTAGATATGACTGATGTATATGGGAGTATTAGTACCTCACACTGTAGATATGACGGATGTATGTCGGCGTATATTACCCGTACATACTGTAGATATGACATGATTATATCAGAGTATGATTACCGCTCACCTGTAGTATGACAGATGTCACAGTAATTGAGTTATTATTACCTCACATACTGCAAATTTGAACTGATTATTTGTGAGTATTATTTCCTCATAACTGTATATATTGCTGATTCTATGAAATTATTATTACCTCACACCTATAGATGTGGCTGATGTATATTGGAGTATTACTACCTCACAACACTGTGATATGTGCTGATTATATGATTATTATTACCACGCGTCACAACTGTATATATGGCTGATGTATATGAGCACACATTGTAGATGACAGGAGTATAACTCAATTAATTCCTGTATTCTCCATGTCCACTAATGAACCTTCTTCCAAAATTAAAAAAACCCTTTAACCTCCCACATTTCAACATGGTGATATACCTTGTATGAGACTTTTGTTAGCGCGCACGCTATAGAATCTAAGTATGATTAAGTATTATTCCCTCCACATATTATTGTTATGACTGATGGTTATAGGAGTATTATTACCCTTCACATACTGTATATGGCGAATGTTGTTGGCGTTTATTCCTCACAACCTGTAATCTGACTGGTGTTATGGATCATTATCACCTCACACACTGTAAGATATGGCTGATGAATAGTTAAGTTTATTTCCACTCAATCTTATGATATGAACTGATGTATATGAGAGTTTTATTATCTCACACACTGTAGTTATGGCTACTGTAGAGATGGCTGAGGTTATATTGGAGTATTTTTACCTCCAGCACCTGAGATATGGCTGGATTTATATGGGAGACACATTGTTAGGTATGACATAGAGACCTAACTCATGAATTCCTGTAGTCTCCATGTCCACTAATAAATCTTCTTCCAATTACCTCACACATTTCAGACATGGCTGATATACCGTATATGAGCTGGTTACCGTGCACACTGTAGGTATGACTGATGTATATATGAATATTATTACCTCACATACTGTATATATGACTGATGTATATTGGAGTATTATTCCTCACACACTGAGTTATGGCTGATGTAGATCTTTCAGTACGGTTATTGGGCCTTATAAATTTCCTCTGGCCAAATGAGAAGCTAATTACTCCACCACCCCCCATGATCCCCAGATATCAGGAGAGATGACATGTGACTGATCATATAATACCTGTGTTACTTCTGCTCATGCTAAAAACAAATTTCAATCCGATTTCTTTTAAATATTTGATTGAAATAGACAAACCAGAACATAGCAATCAACTAATTCCTATAGATCTAATTTTTTTTAAGTCAGTTTAAACACCCCCCCCCCCATCACCCCACCACTACAAGCTACTGTAAAATGTATTATTTCTTCCTATAAGAGACAGTGATCCTCGTGAGTGCCCGCGCTCCTGCAGTGATTTGCCACAACAAACCTCCCCCGCTGCTCGGAGTACAGCTGAGCATTCCTATTTGAGTGTTTCCTGCCTTATTTGCCAAAGCTATCACTCGGAGCAGAAGGTGCGCAGTGGTGGGAAGCCGCCTGCAAAGAGCCTAGGATCTCACTGTCCATTAACTATTTCTCACAAACTCCACATAAATCTACAAATAACAAATGAAGCAACTCTGGCCTTGGTCCTGAATGATCTTTTCCCTATCTGTATATACAGCTCATATTAATATACGTGTTTCCACGTAACTAACAATACAAAAACTATGTGTTATTTCTCCTGATCTACAAGGTTGTTAATTAGGGAACGGACGTAAGTAATATGAACAGGAATAAGATGACATCGTTTTGTTGTCTGTTAACCATAGAGACAACAATAAATCTAAATAGAGCTTTTACATAAAACTAGGAAATCATATTTATTCCTTTTTTTAGGGGGATGAGCCGCGCTTTTTATTTCCAACACACATTCATTACATAGGACCTAAACCGGATCAGGTGATAGTAAGATTGTACAGAGGTATTGTAATACAAAATCTCGTGATAGTAATGTATGAGACATCCTGGGAGTGAGTGGGAGCTCATCTATTAAAAAAATTATAATCTGCTTACATGTCAGGACACTACCATGTAACATGTACCATTTTGGTTTTCTTAATTAACAACCATTCCTATGAAACGTATTTCTAATTATATCTGCAAGATAAGGAGCCTCCTAACCCTCAGATATAAGTCATTAGGCTATAACCCATTCCTAGTCTCCCCCATCACGTGGCTGCAGGGGGGGGGGTTTCAGTAAGTTATCCCTTATATCTACATGTAGAACAAAATCTGGAGCTTCCAACAATAAACTAGATCAGTAATGAATCAGCAGAGATCTAGAAATGAGAGGATCTTAGAAGGCGAGTATTTAGTTTACATTTTACAGCCACAATTTCTCTAAATTATTTTATAATTCTGATTACAATTGTTCAGACAGACAGAGGGCAGCATAGAGCGGCTTCAGAAAGTGAGGCAGTGAAGGTGTGTAAGTGTCTGATGGGTCACCAGCTGATAGAAGGCAACGCCCGGCCTCATAGTCCTAACGATAGATCCACAACCTTCAATGAGACTCTGATTCCAGACTTTTGTAAATATATTGTTTGAGCACACTAAGCTGAAAAAAACCCTCAACCCAGGATTTCTCATTACAACCAATAAATGACTCGTACCCTCCACCACTTCTCTCCAACTTCCCCGGCCACTCCAATGATCCAATTCCTCCGCCTACTGCACACATCCACCCCTCGCGCGTAATGTCCCCAGGAGGAGAAGCTGCAGGAGCTGACACCGTGACAGGACTCGAACCTCTTGGGTCCATCAGGTCTGTTTCTGCTATTTCTGCAAAGAAGCAGATTCTAAGATACTTGATATAATGATGTTATCATGAGCCCTAGTCCTATATCCAGTAATACTCAGATTTCTGCATCACTGGGAACCGGTCTCTTCGTTTCCATATTATTCAGACATGCCGCAAACGACGCAGCAGTCCTCATATAAATCTTTGCACTACTGACATCATCCAACCTCTGAGGCTCTCTTTCATCACCAATGACATCCCAGCTCCGAGCACTGATGTACCGTTTGATAAATCCTCTCGTAAGAAGCAAAGGGATCTGTGATAATCACATGACTCCTCCTCAAATTGATGAATTTCTTTTTTCTTTCTCCTGCTCAGCTCATCCTGGTTTAGCTCCATTTGTGTCCTGATCATTTGAGAGACTGAGAGTGACAACCCGATCCTTTTGTCTGGAGATCCTCAGCCTGGACTGTCCTTTCTGAGATCATCAGTTCTTCCTGAGAGCATAAACAATTAATGACTTTCTCAATGATTCCAATAATTTATTTTTTCTTCTAAACCCTCTACCCATGATCTGTGAGATTCTGGATTCTTTTTTCCTGCTTCAATTTTACCTGCGTTCATTTGTCACAGCAGATCTCACAATCTTCTGCTTTTTCTAGAGGGGCCACATCCAGTATCTAACGCTGATGTCCCTTGTGGGCTCCGGTCACCCAGCATGGACACCAGATACGGTGAAATCCATAGTCATATTATTTTTAGGCCTCCCTTGTGTTTGGGGCCTTTTCTTTCCTCCAGGTTAAACGTGGATCAATTAAATATGTTCTGAGGACTTACTGTGTCTCTGTAGGTGTTTCCTCACAAAAAGAAGCCTCCATCTCAGACATTTGCTTTTCATCTTTCAGAGCAGCCGGTTCCGGAGAATCCAGTAGGTACAACAGCAGACCTTTGCCATCCTTCTCAAATCAGGCCGAGTAATGAAGCCGCCACTGTATTCCCCATTTCCTGTTTCTTTAAAGAAGATGGGTCTTCAGAAAAAGTTTCTTTTCCCACAATCAGGACGAAATATCCTCCCATCATCCGCGCACTCACAATATCAACGAGCAGCAGAATTTTGTTGGTCATCTGAAGGATTCAGGACTGACATCATCTTATATCCATTAGAGGGCGAAAGCCTGCAGAAGCATCAAACCCCTTCTGTCCTGGGTTACTGTCAGACCTATCCATAATGAAAGGGACTTTCATTCTCATTGTCTTATATTGTATTCCCTCCCACACATTCCACCCTCCTGAGATGCTGGGGGAGCAGCATCAGCAACTATATCGACTGGATGTTACATGTGAGGGTAATGTCAGGGCGGGGGTCTCACACATCTACTAGGTTTGCTGGTTGGACGGACTCAGTTTTCTCAGCTTTGTCTGATATGTATTTATTTTTTAACCTTTCTGTGTGAGAATGACAAATAAACTGCATTTATCCCAGTCTTTTGTTCTTATTTAAAATTGTGTCATAAAAAAACATTTCCAACCTCTACCTCTTCTACCATCATTACGTTTGGAGATACCAATAGGCAGATTGTACTTGTTATGCATTTGTGACATGAAGAATTTTCTCAGTAAAACCATTGAGTCTGATTTTATTATTTGTGTGTCTGTCACATTTGGGCCGGTCTAGAGAGATGTAGCCTTTATATCATACGACTTGCGTTAATAGAAATATGGATTATATTTTGTTAAGCGTTGTTTAGCCTGGAGGCTTTTTAAGTGTTCATTCTTCATGTTATTGTGTCTCGTATGTTCGCTATGAAATCATAAATAATGGATCAATGGCGTTCCTGCGTATATTATATCGATCCCTCCCCATCAGATCACAGCGCATGGCCGTGCACACAGCGGAACGACGGACATGTTTTTTCTTCCATTTATGGAGCGTACGCGTGTGCCTGAGATGAATCTGTAACCTCATTAATAACTCCAACATCATTTAGTAATCAATTGAATAAGATTCACTTTCTGACTCCACGCTGACGTCTTACATAAGTTATGTTATGGTTTAATGTCTTGGAGAGCGTCTAAGAGAAGGTTGCTAAATGTCTGATGATGTCACACGATCCGGTTAAGGAACTCATCATATTTATTATCAGCAGTTCTTTGAGGAATTGGAGCCTGCACTGTCCAAACATGCGAACCAGAGATTGAAGTTCCCGGTCTTATTAATGCAGTCAACCGCAACCACCTCCACGTCCCCCGCCTTACTCTGAGGCACTGTAACCAGGCTACTAGGAGGGTATGCTGTCGGCTATTTCTGTATACTGATCTGTAACACTGTCTCCTCATGTATGTGCTTTCAGTAATATTTCTCACAGCGACAGGCTGATATATCATATATTGAGAGATACTAACATTATCACCGAGTTACATCTGCTTCCCATTAACCGACACTGTGCTGTCTGGGGTATTATATAGGCTCGTACTACCTTACACAGCTGATTATGGCTGCATTTATATGAATATTATTCACTCACAAACTGTATATGGCTAGATGTATATGGTGTAGCACACATTGTAGGTATGACGGAGGAATGTGAACTCCATGAATCTGTAGCGTCTCCTGTCCACCTAATAATCTTCTTCCAATGACGGTATTGAGCATATCCCATATACACTGATTATGGGGCATTATCACCTCACACTGTAGATATGACGAGTGGTTATGAGAGTAAATTTTACCTCATACACTGTAGACATGCGATGTTATTGCGTATTTTTTTCCTTATATATGATATACACTTCACTGCACTTTTTTGTTCACCATGCTAGAACGGGTTGGGACCCCCGTTTGCCTTCAGAACTCGCCTCATCTATTCTTCGTGCATAGTTCAACAAGGTCTGAGAAAGCATTCCTCATGATTTGGTCCATATTTACTGATGCACTCACACAGTTGCCGCATATGTGTCTCTGCACTCCTGATGCATAATCCTCCCCTTCCACCACATCCCGAAAGATTCTCATTGGATTGAGACTGGTGACTGTGAGGCCGTTGTTTGCCATGACCTCAGTGTCATGTTTCAGAAAACCAGTCTGAGACTGATTCCGGCTTGTTTTGATCTGCGCATTATCCTGCTGAAAGTCCCATCAGATGTTGGGTACATTGTGGTCATAAATGGGATCATGGTCAGCAACAATACTCAGGTAGCCGTGTGCGTTGCAACGATGCTCAATGGTACCAAAGCGGCCCAAAGAGTGCCAAGAATATGCCCCACACCATGACAACCACCAGACCACCCACCGAGCCTGACCTGTTGATACAGGCAGATGGCTCCATGCTTCATTGTTGTTGAGCCAAATTCTGCCCAACCATCCGAATGTCCAGCAGCAAATAAGACTCAGCAGACTCAGGCAAACGTTTTTTTCCATCTTCTACTGTCGCAATTTCGATGAGCTTGTGTCAAATTGTAGTCCTTCAGTTTCCTTTCTTAGACTGAAGGAGTGGCGACCCGTTGTGGTCTTCTTCGCTGCTGGTCAGCCCATCTCTGTCCTCAATTTCGATGTACTTGTGCGTCAAGAATGCTCTTTCTGCCTACCTGGTTGTAACGGGTGGAGATTTGAGTCACTGGTGCCTTTCTATCAGCTCGAACCAGTTCTGGCCCATTTCTCCTCTGCCTCTTGCAATCACACAAGGCATTTCCACCCCCAAGACCTGCCGCTACGGATGATGTTTTTCTTTTTCGACCATTATCTGTAACCGCTAGAGATGGTTTGTTGTGAAAATCCCAGTAGATCCCAGTTTCTGAAATACTCAAGAAGCCTCCTGGCACCAACCCATGCTACGTTCAAAGGCACCAATCACTTCCCCTTTCTCTCCTTCCCCATATCCTGATTCTCGGTTTAATGCGGCAGAGATTGTCCTTGTGACCAGTCTACCATGCCTAGAACTCTGAAGTTGGCCACCATGTGATTTGGCTGATTAGAAATTATGTTAACGAGCAGTTGGACAGTGTTAACCATTCTCCTAACTCTCCACCACATCTTTCTCCGGTCCTCTCGTCTTTTGTAGTGTTCCTATTCACTTGCGGCTTGTGCCTCTCTATGTGGAGGATTATTGCCGCTCCACCATCACTACATAGAGTAGTACTGATGTCTATCGATCAATACACCTCACAAACTGGAGATATGGCATTGAAGTAAGTTCCGTAAGTAATTATTCCCTCACATATTAAATATGTCGGATGTATATGAGATTTTTTATTATCACACAACTGTAGATATGACTGATGTCTATGTGGTATTCTTTTACCCTCAGGCACGTAGATATAGTACTGATGAATAGTTAAGTATTATGCAATCAATATTATATAATTAACAACTGTTATGGGAATATATTCCTCTCATTTTGATATGGCTGTTGATTATAGGAAGTAATTATTACCCTCACACACCGTATATATGGCTGATGTCATTGATTAATTATCACTCTGTCTGATCATTTGAGAGACTGAGAGTGACACCCGATCCTTTTGTCTGGAGATCTCAGCCTGGACTCTCCTTTCTAGATCATCCAGCTTCTTCCTGAGATCAATAAACAAATTGTTGACTTGCTCAGTGAGTCCAGATAATTTCTTTTTTTCTTCTACCCCATGATCTGTGAGATTCTGGATTCTTTTTCCTGCTTTCATTTTACCTGAGTTCATTTTGTCAACAGCAGATCTCACAATCTTCTTCTTTTTCTCAGAGGCCACATCCAGTATCTCAACCTGATGTCCCTTGTGGTCTCCAGTCACCCAGCAGGACACACAGATACAGGTGGAATCCATAGTACAATAGTATTTTATAGCCTCCTTGTGTGTGGGGCATTTTCTTTCCTCCAGGTTAAACGTAGGATCAATTAAAATATGTTCTGAGGACTTACTGTGTCTCTGTAGGTGTTTCTCACAGAAAGAAGCCTCACATCTCAGACATGTTCTTTCAGCCGGTTCAGGAGAATCGCAGTAGGTACAACAGACTCTTGCCATCTCAAAATCAGGCAGAGTAGATGAAGGCTCCACTGTATTCCCCAGTTTCCTGTTCTTTTCCAAGATCGGTCGTCAAAAAAAGTTCTTTCCACAATCAGGACAGAAATATCCTCCAGTACATCCAGCGCACTCACAATACACGAGCAGCAGAAGTTGTGTCTCATCTGAAGGAGGAGACACCGGGGCAGCACGGAGACATGGGGGCAGCACGGAGACATCGGGCAGAACGGAGACACCGGGGCAGAACGGAGACATCGGGCAGAATGGAGACACCGGGGCAGCACGGAGACATCGGGGCAGCACGGAGACATCGGGCAGCACGGAGACATCGGGCAGCACGGAGACATCGGGCAGCACGGAGACATCGGGGCAGCATGGAGACATCGGGCAGCACGGAGACATCGGGGCAGCATGGAGACATCGGGGCAGCACGGAGACAACGGGGAGCAGCAGCACGGATCCCGGGACAGCATATCTCCCGACAAGTAAGCAGATGTGCCGAACATCTGCAATCTATTCTTCACTGTGTTTTTCACTTAAATGATCCTGTGTTTACTGTGTTCACTGTTTTTATTCTATTCTTCACTGTTCTTCACATCTGCTAACTTGTCGGGAGATAATATACGCGTGGAACAGTGAAAAATAGATTGCAGATGTTTGCATACATCTGCTAACTTATCAGAAGACATTCTTTTTCAATTAAATAACACATTTTATTCCTGAACCATGGTCCCTTTGAAAAATGCTCGGGTCTCCCATTGACTTCAATGGGGCTCCTTATTCGAGACGAGCACTCGAGCATCAGAAAAAGTTTGTCTCGAATAACGAGCACCCGAGCATTTTAGTGCTCGCTCATCTCTAGTGACAACCACTAGGGGCCACCGTGCTTGGATCCATCGGCTGGTGTCCATTTATACAACTACATATAACTACATGTCTATCAGGGATTAGATTTCTGCCTTCATGCTCCATCATATGGCGTCTTCTGGTTCTCCAGTGGTGGCAGATGTCTAGGAAAACATTTGTTGGATCTCAAGTATGTAAGTCTACATGGGAGTCAGGAAGAATAGATGTCAGTAGTCAAAGTGAAGTGACCATGTCATGACTATGTTGTAGACCAGGTCCACTTGCTGACAGTCAACAATCCTTCAGATGAGACACAACTTCTGCTGCTCGTGTATTGTGAGTGCACTGGATGTACAGGAGGCGGCTGGAGGATATTCCTGTCCTGACTGCAGAAAGAAGCATCCGTGACGTCCGTAGAGAGCAGAAAGAAAGCCTTCTCCACCTGCTCCTCCCACGTCACCGTCATCACTACTTACTATGGGGCAGGGGTAATAAGTTGTTTGATCCCAAATTATTCTGAAGTTCTGGATATCATCTTCAATATAGTCTATACAACTATGATCCCTATGATAAATCCTATCATATACAGTCTACAGACCTGACACACGAGCGGGAACCGTACCACTCCGTAGACAGGAAAAAGATAGGACATGTCCTATCTTCCCCGTGTTATGGGCCGTGTGCCTTGGATCACTATGGAGAGGGGAGGGGTCACTCCTCCTCCTCTCCATCGCGACTAACGTATACCCGCCCGTCCATAGCCTGCAGGAATACATCAGTGCGCATGTAGCCTAAATTTGTTAAAGGACAAACAAGCTAAGCTGGAGGTGACATGTATTACACACCTTGGTGAGTAAGGAACACCAGGCTCATCGCAAGATCCCTTAAATACTAAGATAAGACATATTTAAGATTTCATGTTAGTGCTTTATGACCCGGGGGCAGCCATCTTGGTATCGCCTTTTGATGTGGAGGTTTAACCATTTCAGGTATGACCAGGCCTTTAAGGACAGAGCAGGTTTAGCATTTTTGCAGTCCTTTTGGTTTGACCGTTATAACTCTACATTGTGGTGAGTTACCAGTATGAACTAATGGACTAGTTAAAAACTTACATTATTTTTTATACCTATTTTTTACACTTTTTTACATTATTTGTTTTATTTGTGGATAATATTAAAATAGTGGGAGAAATCCCTTTATTGATTGTTTTTACACATGTTTTTCTAAAATCATCGAAATAGCACAAAAATAACAGAACTAATGGATTCCTTATTGTTTTATGGTTATTTTGTTATACATTATATGAGCAAATGTAGTGACTATGGAGATTTGTGGGCAATGGATTTTGGACGAGAAGATACAAGATGTAGCAGCGCTCCAGGAGTAAGGCCTCCTGCACATGACTGTGTATATAATCCCAAATTAATTTTCAAATTAATAAATAGTATGAAACTAAAAAGTAGAAAGTGTGGGCTCCCTGGGAATAGCGAAGACAAATATCCCGGGAGGGATATGTTAGAAGGAAATGAGGAATAACCTTGGTGTCATGGTGGAGGGAGATGAGGAATAACATGGGTGTCATGGTGGAGGGAGATCAGGAATATCCTGGGGGCCATGGTGGAGGGAGTTGAGGAATAACCTGGGAATCATAGTGGAGGGAGATGAGGAATAACCTGGGGGTTATGGGGGAGGGAGATGAGGAATAACCTGGGGGTCATGGTGGAGGGAGATGAGGAATAACGTGGGTGTCATGGTGGAGGGAGATGAGGAATAACCAGGGGGTCATGGTGGAGGGAGATGAGGAATAATCTGGGAGTCATGGTGGAGGGAGATGAGGAATAACCTGGGAGTCATGGCGGGGGGAGATGAGGAATAAGCAGGGGGTCACGGTGGAGGGAGAGGAGGAATAACCTGGGTGTTATTGTGGAGGGAGGTGAGGAATAACCTTGGAGTCATGGCGGGGGAGATGAGGAATAACCAGGGAGTCATGGTGGAGGGAGATGAGGAGTAACCTTGGAGTCATGGAGGGGGGAGATGAGGAATAACCAGGGTGTCATGGTAGGGAGGGAATGGGGAATAACCTGTGGGGACATGGTGGAAGGAGATGAGGAATAACCTGGGTGTCACGGTGGAGAGAGGTGAGGAATAACCTGGGGGTCATGGTGTAGGGCGATGACAAATAGCCTGGGTGTTATTGAGGAGGGAGATGAGGAATAATCTGGGAGTCATGGTGAAGGGAGATGAGGAATAACCTGGGGGTCATGGTGGAGGGAGATGAGGAATAACCTGGGTGTTATTGTGGAGGGAGATGAGGAATAACCTGGGAGTCATCTGGAGGGAGATGAGGAATAACCTGGGTGTTATTGTGGAGGGAGAGGAGGAATAACCTGGGAGTCATGGTGGAGGGAGATGAGGAATAAACTGGGTGTCATTGTGGAGGGAGATGAGGAATAACCTGGGATTCAAGGCGGGGGGAGATGAGGAATAACCTGAGGGTCATGGTGGAGGTAGATGAGGAATTACTGGGGTGTTATTGTGGAGGGAGATGAGGAATAACCTGGGAGTCATATGGGGGGTGGGGTATGAGGAATAACCTGGGGGTCATGGAGGAGGGAGATGAGGAGTAACCTTGGTATCAAGGTAAAGGAACATGGGTAATAAACTGGGGTTATGTTAGTAGGAGATGAGGCTATAACCTGGGGTCAGCAATGACCTGCACTACAAACCCCTCCCCCTTGCTCTGAGGGACATGTGTCACAGTTTCTTGATTGGACAGCATGAGAACAGACCAAATGTCAGAAAACATTCTTAGACAAGACAATAAAAAATATTAGAAGACAGAGATTCATAATAAAACTAACATTTTATTGTAATTATTTTATGATTCTGAGAACACAATTCTCATAAAGATAGAAAGCGGCATAGAGCGGCTCGGAGAAGGAGGCGGTGAAGGTGTGTAAGTGAAGCTGCAGGAGCTTAAAACCTGAGCGACCTTGAACCTCTTGGGTCCATCAGGTTTGTTCTGTGACGTTGCAGTATAAGAAGCAGATCTAAGACTCTGTGATATAATGATGTTATCATGAGCCGAGTCTATATCCAGTAATACCTCAGATTTCTTAATCACTGGAAACTGTTTTTTTCTTATTAGATTTTTCAGATCATCAGCAAAGCACAGCAGTCCTTGATGTAATATCTTTGACACTATGACATCATCCAGACTCTGAGCTTCTCTTACATCTCCAATGACATCATAGCTCTGATCATTGATGTCACCTATGAATAAATCTTCTTGTAAGAAGGTCAATGGATCTGTGATATCACATGACTCATCAAATTGATGAATTTTCTTGGTCAGCTCATCCTTGTGTAGCTCGATCTGTTGGATCATGTCAGAGACTGAGAGTGACACCTGATCCTTCTGCCTGGAGATCTCACCCAGGACTCTCCTTTCTAGATCATCCAGTGTCTCCCTGAGTTCAGTAAACAGATTAGTGACTTTCTCAGTGAGTCCAGATAATTTCTTTTCTTCTTCTACCCCATGATCTGTGAGATTCTGGATTCTTCTTCCTGCTTCCATTTTATCAGAGTTGATTTTCTCAACAGCAGATCTCAGCTTCTCCTTCTTTTTCACATCCAATATCTCCACCTCATGTCCCTTGTGGTCTCCAGCCACCCAGCAGGACACACAGATACATGTGGCATCCATAGGACAATAGTATTTCAGTGCCTCATTGTGTATGGAGCATTTACTTTCTTCCAGGTTAACATCAGGATCAACCAAAATATGTTCTGAGGACTTACTGTGTCTCTGTAAGTGTTTCTCACAGAAAGAAGCCTCGCACTGCAGACATGTTCTTACAGCCGGTTCAGGAGAATCGCAGTAGGTGCAGCAGACTCTGGTCTCCTCCATCTTAGGCTGAGTAGATAAATTCTCCATTATATTCCCAAGATTCCTGTTCTTCTCCAAGATCGGACGTCACGGATGCTTCTTTCTGCAGTCAGGACAGGAATATCCTCCAGCCGCCTCCTGTACATCCAGCGCACTCACAATACACGAGCAGCAGAAGTTGTGTCTCATCTGAAGGATTCAGGACTGAAACATCATCTTATATACAGTAAGAGGGTGGAGAGTCCTGTAGAAGCATCAACCCCTGCGGTCCTGGGTGTGACTGTCAGACCTATTCATAATGAAAGGGATTTACATTCTCATTGTCTTTATGTGTATTTCCCCCATTCACCTGCACTGAGAGCCGGGGGAGCAGCATCAGCACCTGAATGACTGGAGACGTTACTATTGTGAGGGTAATGTCAGGGCGGGGGTCTCACACCTCTCCAGGATGTGCTGGGATGGAAACTAGGCCTCAGTTTTACTTTTGCCTGAATGATTAATTATTATTTAACCTTCTTCCACAGGTCATTACGTTTATGGAGATACCAAATATGTGCAGATTGTACTGTTTATGACATTTGGACAATAAAGAAATTTTCTCAGGAAACCATTGGATTATGATTTTATTATTTGGTGTCTGTGCACATATTGGGCCGATCTGTAGATGAGATGCAGTTTATATTCATACGACTTGCTGTTATATTAGAAATATGGATTATATTTTATGAAAGATTTTGTTTAGTTGGAGGCATTTTTTTAGAGTGTTTTTTGTTCATGTTATGGGTCTTTATGTTCTGCTATAGAAATCTAAATATGGGATCAATGGCGTCTCCCTGCAGTATATTATGGACGATCCCCTCCCTATAGAGATGCACAGCACGTGGCCGTGCACACAGGGAAAGATCGGACATGTTCTTTTTCTGCCAGTGTATGGAGCGGTACGGGGCTGATATAGAATATGAAACCTTCATTAATAACCCAGCACAGATATTGTAAGAATCATTGAAAGTAGAGATTAACTTTTAGACTTTACAGCTGACATTAGCATAAAATTATGTTATGATTTTAATGTCTTAGAGCGTCTAAGAGAAGGTGCATAAATGTCTGATGATTAGCTTTCTTGGTAAATTCAGGTCTTGTTTTTGAGTTTTTCATTTTGTACTATTAAATTACATTTAAGCTTCTTCTATAGGTCAATACAACTTCAGAGATACCAAACATGTACAGTTTTGTATCGTTTTATGGTATGTCGAAATTAGAGTTGATTACTGGATTATAGAGACATATATACCACGTAGCAGATAGGACACAAAAGTTCATGAAATCAGGATAAATCTTAATTATTTTGGTTTCCCTGACGAAGCAAATGTGAAACAGGGGTTGGGCTGTCCGGATTTTTACTTACTTGTATTACCTCTTGGTTATGTATCACCTTGTGTTTGAGGTACATTTTTTGGGTCTATGCATTTTATTCTTGCCTTGAGAAAGTTTAATATAGACGGCTGTGCCTGTATGTATGGAATATGAGTGATTATTTATAGGCTATGAATTGAAAAATTTGGGTCCCAGAATAGACTCCAAGCCTGGAGCAATGAAATGTCACCCCGCGGATTAAAGCTCTCGGAAAAGGCCAATGATCTTGATATCACAAGACTGTCAAGAGTGATGAAGTGCTTGCTCACTCATCCTTGTGGCTCCAGCGGGTCGGACAGGGGAGGACTGAGAGTGACACCCGATCCTTGTGTCTGGATCTCACCTGGACGCCCTCTAATCATCCGCTTCTTCCGGAAGCAATAAACAAGGGTTGACTGGCTGAGGAGGCCAGATAATTCGTGGTTTCTTCACCCCCCATATCGTGAGATTTCGTGATGCTTTCTCTGCCTGCCATTTTACCTTATTCATTTTGTCAACCACAATCGACACTCTCTTCGTGTTCTCAGAGGCCACAGCCAAGATCGGCACCTGATGGCCCTGGGGTCGCCGGGCACCCAGCAGACCCACAATACAGGGTGGAAATCCAGAGTACAAATAGGAGGGGATAGCCGCCGTGTTGTCTGGAAGCATGCGTCGGGGCCTCCAGGTGAAACGTAGAATCAAGTACAATATGTTCTAGGACCGTACTGGGCTCTGTAAGGTGGGGCTTCTCACAGAAAGATATGCCTCACATCCCAACAGGGTCGGGTCAGTCTTTCACCGTTTCAGGAAATCCAGGAGTACAACAACGCTGCCATCTCAACATCACGCAGAGTAGATAAGGGCGCCACGGGATTCCCCAGTTTCCGGTTCTGGTCAAGAATGGGTCGTGGAAAAAAAGTTCTGTCGCATCGGCACAGAATGTCCCCTCCTGTACAGACCAGCGCCACTCACAATCACGAGCAGGCGAGTTGGGTTCGCAGCGACGGATTTTCAGGATGAAACATCCTCTTATATACAGTAAGGGGCGGAGAGTCAGCAAAGCACTCAACACTGCCATGTGTCCTGGGTTGTGACTGTCAGACCTATTCTAATACAGGGATGTTACATTCTCATTGTGCTTTATGTGTATTTCCCCCATTCACCTGCACTGAGAGCCGGGGGAGGCAGCATCAGCACCTGAATGACTGGAGACGTACTATTGTGAGGTATCCAGGGCGGGGGTCTCACACCTCTCCAGGATGTGCTGGGAATGGAAACTAGGCCTCAGTATCACTTTTGCCTAATATGAATATTAGATTATGTTAGCTTTCTTGGTAAAGTAGGTCTTGTTTTGGTTTTCAGTTGTACTATACAAAAATGTAAGCTGTCTTCTATAGGATCCAAGCTTAGAGATAAAACATGTACATTTTTATGTTTTTATTGCATTCACAAGATTTCCCCCATTCACCTGCACTGAGAGCCGGGGGAGCAGCATCAGCACCTGAATGACTGGAGACGTTACTATTGTGAGGGTAATGTCAGGGCGGGGGTCTCACACCTCTCCAGGATGTGCTGGGATGGAAACTAGGCCTCAGTATCACTTTTGCCTATATGAATAATTATTATTTTAGCTTTCTTGGTAAATTCAGGTCTTGTTTTTGAGTTTTTCATTTTTGTACAATGCTGTGTGAGGACTTATTTTGTGTGTAACAAATGTCACTTTTCCGTGATGTTATTCATTATTCCATGTGTGTACTGTGAAGCAGAAAAAAAATTCCAAATCTGGAAAAACTGAAAAAAAACCAGCCTGTGCGTCACATTCTTATGGGCTCTGTTTTTACGAATTTCAGTTCGTATGGCAGTGATACCAAATTTATACAGGTTTTATTTTAATACATTTAAAAAATTAAACCAATGTGAACGAAAAATAAAAATAAATGTTGCCATCTTCTGATGCTAATAACTTTTTCATACTTTGGTGTACAGAGCTGTGTAATGTGTCGCAAAATGAGCCAATATTTTTATTGTTGGTACAATTTTGACTTTTGGCGCACGCGATCGGATTTTGCCGCATCGGCGCCAGCTTGCAGAAATCGGGAGCGGGACAACCTGACGGATTTGGACAATGCACAAGATTTAACATTTAGAATTGTGTCGCAAGACACGCACTTACAAGCACAGGGAAGAAAAAGGTGAACTCCGGCGGACCTCGGCGCGGAACTAACACATGCAGGAAATTGGACCTTAGTGAATCGCAGCAGACCCGAATCCTCGTCGGACAACGCACTTCGGGATCGCAACAGGACCGGGTAAGTAAATGTGCCCCAATGTAAAGGCACTTATAACTAATGTTAGTAGCCTTCACAAATAAATATATATATTGAAATCAGGCATTTCTACACCTCAGCTTTTTGTGTTTTTTTGTGACAAACTGGCTTCTTATATTCACATTACCATTGCACCAAGGTTGAGAAGTTGAGTGTGGTAGGTGCTTTAGTTTAAGTAATTATTTCCGATATACGGCCTTATGGTCTGAGAATAAATGTACGTGTCTGAGCTCATATGAAAAATATTTATATGAAATTATCTTGGTTGTTTTTTTCCTGCCTATTGTCAGATAATAAAAGCCCTGTTTGTTTTTCTGACTCATCTAGGTCAACTGAATATTTAAATTAATCATTTCATACCTTAAGCATTTTTTCATATAGTTACAGAAAATATATATAAGATTGAAATGAATAAAATGTAGTTTTACAATACTGCTTTGCCAAAATCTAATATATAAAGCTGTGTATGCAAGTATGCATGTCCCCTAAAGGATTCTGCAACGTCACATTTACAATCACAAAATTTTGCACACCCGCTCCATGTGACTCATGGAATAGGATAGACTAACCGCCAAACTACAAGAGTCATTGTCTGTTGGCTGTTGTGACAGTTAGCCTTTATACCAACGAATCACAACACATCTTCTATTTTGCTACAGGTCATTAATATGAGCTCTGAATGATTGCTATCGGCAATGTAGACAATTGGCCTACATTGTTCGAGAGGATGATGTCACTCACATGACCTTAGGTGCATACTAATTCTGTGGAGTTTTAATATACTGTCAATTAAAAACACTAGAGAGATACTAGACTCCAGAAAATGGACCTGTTCTTGATTAAGTGAAGGTATTTCAAATGGGCTATTTAGAGAATACCATTCATGAGCGCTACCCACCACTTGTGCATCTCAGTGTTCACTTGGAAAATAGTCTGAGGATGTACTTTGACACAACAAACCTGTGTCAGCATCTCCTAAAACACCCAAGATCAATTGCAAAAACAATTCTCTACTGTGATGTACCAAAATACTACACTGATGTTAAAGGTAATCCAGGGGTCAAAGCAAATTGTATTCTTGTCGCATCTACAATGTTCATCTGTGAAATGCAGATCTAACTTTTTTGACCTGAAGACTGTCAGGCCATGTCTGTGAAACATTTCGGCAAGCTTGTGGAAAATAACAGGCACAGGGACATGAACCTCAGTGAAGCAGCTGCCACGCAAACCCCTGAGACCAAGACACCTATTTGCTATTCTCCTAACAACCTATAACATTTCCAATCCTCAAGTACGAAACTGATCTTGGTGAAGACATCATCATTCAGGTAAATAGGTATAATCCTCAGTATTTTATTAACTTCACTGACAAAAATTTTAACCAAATCCTTAATTCTCCTTGAAACTCCATCAATAGACCATAAAACTAACCAAAAGTGCTCTAACAAACTATATCATTGATGGGACAGCATCTGTGTCTCACAACAAGCCAGACCAAAGAGATGCCTACAGACATGTTTTACTGGAACCAGCAAAGGTGGGATTGTCTTCCTTGATGCTTCAGGTGCAACAGGAAAAACATTTTTAATCAACTTGCACCTGGCAAAATTTCGGCAACAGCAAAAGATTGCACTCGCAGTGGCATCTTCTGGAGTTGCATCTACACTTTTAATTTGTGGCTGGATAGCTCATAGTTACTGCTTAGCCTCATAGTGACAGTGCAGTGTGTAACATAACATCAGGACAGGCCAAACTATTTAAAAAATGCAGTGTCACAATTTGGGATGAATGCACCATGTCCCACAAGAGGCTTTTGTAAACAGTGGACAGACTGTTGCAAGCTGTGCAAGGCAGAAAGTCTATCATGGGAGGAATAGTTGTTTTTTCGGCAGATTACTTTCGTCAAACACTGCCTGTTATTCCAAGATTAACCCCTACAGATAAACTCAATGCAAAGTAGTGAAGAAAATGTTGCTAACACAAACATGAGGGTCCATATAACAGCTAATGTTTCTATTGAACTGTTCTGGAGGCAGCTGCTGACTATTGGAGATGGAAAGGCACCAATAAACAGCCTCTTTCCAAAACCTGGAGCAGTTTTTACTGTTGAGAAATTTGGATCCACTAGAGCTGAGTAAGGGAACAAGACTCTTGATTAAGGGCCTATTTCCACATGTGATAGAAGCAACCATTTTGACAGGATGTGTCAAAGGAGAGGAGGTTTTGATTCCATAGTTTATACGGTTGAAAAAAGACACTTGTCCATCAAGTTCAACCAAGGAAGGGAAGGGATTGGATGAGGAAGGGATTTAGGGGAAACAATCCTATATAACATAACCATCAATGTTATTTAGGTGTAAAAAGGCATCTAGACTAGAGATGAGCGAACACTAAAATGCTCGGGTACTCGTTATTCGAGACGAACTTTTCCCGATGCTCGAGTGCTCGTCTCGAATAACGAACCCCATTGAAGTCAATGGGAGACTCGAGCATTTTTCAAGGGGACCAAGGCTCTGCACAGGGAAGCTTGGCCAAACACCTGGGAACCTCAGAAAAGGATGGAAACACCACGGAAATGGACAGGAAACAGCAGGGGCAGCATGCATGGATGCCTCTGAGGCTGCTAGAGTTGATTAGTGGATTATAGAGACATTACCACCACATAGAGGTAGGACACAAAAGTTCATGAAATCAGGATAATCTTTATTATTGGTTTCCCTGACGAAGCAAATTGCTGAAAACAGGGGTTGGGGCTGTCCGGATTGTACTACTTGTTATTACCTGTGGTTATGTACACCTTGTGTTTAAGGTACATTTTTGGGTCTATGCATTTTATTCTTGCCTGAGAAGTTTAATATTAGACATCTGTGCCTGCCATGCTAACGAATATGAGGATTATTTAAGGCTATGAATTGAAAAAAATTTGGGTCAGCAAGAAGAGAGTGAAAGGAAATATTACATGAAAAGTCAATTAATCCCAAATTCTAGTTTAATTTAGTAAATAGTAATACACTAAAAAATTAATTAAAAAGTGATGATAAGCTGCTACCGTCCTAATGGTAGCATTAAAAATGTTATTTAAGTCACAACACAATAACACTGCAACATCTCGTACATCGAAGTATGCAAAAAGTATTAGTGCCAGAAATGGCCAAAATGAAAAAATAAATTTGTAAAGGTTTTCATTTTTCTAAACATATGAAAAATTATAAACCTGTATAAATTTGGTCTCCTTGTAGGCGTACAGAAACAAACAAGAGTATATTAGAGATTGCCATCTTGAAGCGCACAATGGAAGATGGTAAAACAAAGCCCACGAGAAAATGGGGACAAATACGGTTTCATGTCAATTTACCGCATTTTGAAATTTTATTCCACTTCCCAGCTACCTAAGAATATAAAATAACGTGAATTGCCAGGATCAGGTCAATGCTATAAATATTCATTTATAATATTTTTATATTCTAGCAATAAATCCTGATTCGTAGTGCCGTCCGTGATCCATATTGGATGCTTTACATAAAGAAAACATCATATCATGTTGGTATTGACAAGGCTTGCCCTCCCAGGCCATGTCCGCTGTAATTACTAAGTCTCCCACTTTTGGAGACCTCCTGGGCGTGGGTGATCAGTCCATAGGCATCTCCTAAAAAACGTAGAGGGCGATTATCGTAACAACTAACCACCTGTGCGTCGGCAGGAGAGTTGCAAATGCAATGTCATTTAGCTGACTCTAAAGCCGCAAGATCTTGTCATGTATTTCAGAGGGATGGGACTCTCAGGAATAGGGATTTCATATATCACTGTACAAGGAATGTTCGGACTCCCTAGATAGGCCAATCCAAAAAATGACAAAAAGGGGGATGGAGGGATGAGTCTATGGGGAACGATTTTGACAACTAGAGTTATGTAGTCTTGAAAAAGAGACGGACTAAAGGAGGTCGTGATTAATTATAAAATTAGACTGGTCCATACAAAAAAATATAGTGAAGTTTTCCTTAAATTCAAAAGACAAGGGAGACGGACTTCTTTACTGTAAGATCTGTGATGGTTGAATCTGTGTAAACGGCCTCAGGCGCTGGTGACAGCGAGAGTACAGCAGAGAGCTTAGAAAGGTTCTAGAGGCCTTTTACCTTCCCTATTTTTTATTTCCCCTCAATAATAACCCCGACATGAGACTATGCCTCCATACACTAAACGTCATAATTCTCATTATACAACATTAACAATTTTCTGAAAGTGGACAACTCCTTATAGTTATACTTATATGGGAAAAGGGAATTTGCTTTGCATATAAGCTTAGGGGGGGGCAATGTTTATGGAAACCCAGGGCCCATGGGCCACCACTGCCTACCACCCCCTATCGAAGACAAGGGTTGAGAACCGCCAATTCTACTTGGGGTACACCACATACAGCACTGGCACTATCATTCACTGTGCTGATGCTTCAAGTTAAAGCCTGTGACCACACATGAGATACAGATATGTCAGATTTGTGTCCTAGATATCCTAGTATCATAGTTGTATCGGTTGAAAAAAGACACATCTTCAAAAGTCAACCAAGGAAGGGCTCGGATGAGAAAGAGGATTTATGGAAACAGTTCTATGTAAAAAAGCATCTAGAATAGAGAGAGCGAACATAAAATGCTGGGTACTCGTTATCGAGACGACTTTTCCGATGCTCGCGTGCTCGTCTGAATAACGAACACCCATTGAAGTCAATGGGAGACCGAGCATTTTTCAAGGGGACCAAGGCTATGCAAAGGGAAGCTTGGCCAAACACCTGGGAACCTCAGAAAAGGATGGAAACACACGGAATGGACCGTAAACAGAAGGGCAGCATGCATGATGCTCTGAGGAGCATAAGCGCACCATTAGCCAAAATTATGGGCAACAGCATGGACCCATGACAGAGTGGACGAATGAAGCTAGATAGCATCTAAAACACATCCAATAATTGACCGACACTATAGGGGACGGCATGCAGAGGCAGCGGCAGCAGGGCTAGAGAGTGGCATGCGACATACCCTAAATGGACTCAGGGCTTCAACCCAAATGGGTGGCAGAGAGGAACCAAAGGAGGTGAGCAAGAAGCGCTCAAATAATATCGGTACATGATAAAAAGGTTGCCAGTCTATTGTGGATTACACAGCAGGGGGGTGGCGACAATAGTTAACCTGGAAGCAATGAAAAAAACCCAAAATCTGCCTGAACAGAGCGTTTGATAAGGGGACCAGGTATGTAGGCAGTGAACTAGTAGTAGATTAAAGGCGCAGTAAAACTATGTTAGTTGGATCTTGGCATGGAGCTTGGCGCTCCGACTTGCCAGGACGAGCTTCGCACCAATCCAAGCCCCTGTCTCTAGGCTAACTCCCCAAAACAGCAATCTAAGAAACCTTTGTATAAGATCAAGTAGTAGCGTTCTTTAGGTTGGATATGCCGGGTGAGGGGAATGTAAAACAGATGCGCAAGAAGCGCTGAAATAATATCCCTAAATGGTAAAAGTTGCAAGTATATTTGGGGATTACACAGCAGGGTGGCGACCAAAGTTAACAACTTGATGTGGAAGGCCCCTGTAATAGCTCTTGGGCGGTGTGCCGTTTATCGCCTAGGGCTCAGCAGTTTCAGCAACGCTGCTGTCGCGTAGCGAGGCACTGCTGCTGTGCCTACGAGCACCGACTGAGTGGCGCCATGCCCAAGGAAGGGGGAAGGACGGAGGAGGAGGGAGGGGAGGAGGGCGGAGGGAGGAGGTATGAAGTTTTCATTTGTTAATTGTTAGCCAGTTAGGATTTTTGAATTAAAATTTATTATAATGTTTATTAATTGTTAGATAATAGTATCTTTTTCATTTTTTTAGTTTAGTAGGCCTGAGGACCTGGAACGAGGGTAGGCCCGCAATTCTCTGCGTCGGCAGGATATTGACCAGCCCCAGGGTCAGACTCGTTCCCCGCCTGCACCAAGTTTAAGTGTGTAGTAGCGTCTTAAAGTTTGGGATATGGCGGGTGAGGGGAATGTAACAGCATGCGCAAGAAGTGCATGATGACCATGGAGACTGGCGTTCCGGCCGAGGCGAGCTTTCGCCAATCCAAGACCCTGTCTCTAGGCTACTCCCCAAACAGCACTTCTAAACCTTTTGTAATAAGATCAAGTGTAGTAGCGTTCTTTAATAAGTTTAGGATATTATGCCGGTTGAGGGGAATGTAAACAATGCGCAAGAGCAGCGAAATAATATCCCTGAAATTGTAAAAGTGTTGCCAGTATATTTTGTGGATAACACAGCGGGTGGTGACAAAGTTACAAACTTTGATTCGGAACCATAAAAAACAACCCAAATTCTGCTGCGCCACACGGGGACCTCGTTTGATAAAGGGACGTATGGATATGGATGCAGACTAATGGACACTTTTGAGGTACAATGTCGAGACAACGTGGTGCGAGGCTGCTATGGAGACATATTAATTTGGATAGTGCCTGATGGTGGCGTCCCAAAATTTTTAAACCAGAGGAGCAGGTAGGTGGCCCTCCAGTAAAAGGGATAGAGTTGAGTGCCTGTATGTGCAGTCCCAAAATTGTTTCAACACCTAGGAGCAGGTACGTGGGGCCCTCCAGTAATGGAATGATTGAGGCTGTATGGGCAGTCCAAAAATTGTTCAAACCAGAGGAGCCAGGTAGGTGCCCTGCAGTAAAATGAAGTAGCATTAGTGCACTGTAGTGTGGGCAGTCCCAAAAATTGTTCAAAAACCGAGAGGAGCAGGTAGGTGGCCCTGCAATAAAATGGAATAGATTGAGTGCTGATGTGTGCAGTCCCAAAACTTGTTCAAAAACCATGAGGAGCAAGGTAGGTGCCCGCATGCTACAATGAATAGATTGAGTGCCTGTATGTGTGCAGTCCCAAAAATTGTCACACAAACGAGGAGAAACAGGTAGGTTGGCCTGCCATAAAATGGAAGAGATTGAGATGCTGTATGTGGCATCCCAAAAATGTTTCAAACCAGAGGAGCAGGTAGGTGTGGCCCTCCAGTAAAGAATAGATTGAGTGCCTGGTATGTGGCAGTCCCAAACATTGTTAACAACCAAGAGACAGTAGGTGTGCCCTGCAGTAAAATGGAATAATTGACGTGCCTGATTGGCAGTCCCAAAAATTGGTTCAAAACCCCAGAGGACGGTTAGGTGGCCTGCAGTAAAATGGAATAGATGAGTGCCGTGTATGTGGCAGTCCCAAAAATTGTTCAAACCAGAGGAGCAGGTAGGTGGCGCCTGGCCCGCAGTAAAATGGAATAGATGATGTGTCCTGTATGTGGCAGTCACCCAAAAATTGTTCAAGCCCAGAGGAGCCAGGTAGGTGGCCACTGCCAGTAAAATGGAATAGATTGAGTGCCTGTTGTGGCAGTCCCAAAAATTGTTCAACACCAAGAGGAGCGAGGTGAGGTTGCCCTGCTAGTAAAATGGACATAGATTGAGTGCCTGTATGTGGGGCAGTCTCAAAAATGTTACAACACAGAGGAGCAGGTAGGTGGCCCTCCAGTAAAATGGAATAGAATTGAGTGCCTGTATGTGGCAGTTTCCCACAAAATTGTTAAAACCAAGGAGCAGGTAGGTGGCCCTGCAGTAAAATGGAATAATTGGATGACTGTATGTGTACAGTCCCAAAAATGGTTTCACAAACAGAGAAGAGCAGGTATGGTGGAGCCCGTCCAGTACAATGGAATAGTATTGAGTGCCTGTAGTGTTGGCAGTCCCAAAAAATTGTTGCAAAAACAGAGAGCAGTAGGGTGCCCGTGCAGTAAAATGGAATATATAGCGCTGTATGTGCGAGTCCCAAAAATTTTTTAAAACACAGGACGGGTAGGTGCCTCCCAGAATAAATGGAATAGATTGAGTGCCTGTAAATGGTGGCACTCACCAAATGGTTTTCAACCGAGGACCGGGTAGTGGGCCCCCAGAAAAATTAAATGCATGAGTACTATAGCAAGAGCCAGTGGTTGTACCCTGTCACAAAAATAGCGCCATTTTCCTCTGCTTTACTGTACAAAGAGGAGGAGAAGGAGGAAAATGAGGAGGGTGAGGAGGAGTGGATCAATTATTCAGGTTGAGCTTCCTTAACCTTGGTGGAGATTGAAATTAGAGAAATCCAGACGCTTTACATTTTAATAAGCGTCAGCCTGTCAGCGCTGTCAGTTCGACGGCGTGTACGCTTATCGGTGATGATGCCACCCAGCTGCACTGAAAACCCGCTCGACAAGACGATAGGCAAGGGCAGGCAGAACCTCCAAGGCGTCAAGCGCAGTTCGTGTTTACCCACTGTCCGCTTTGAAACCCAGTAGTTTGTAGGAGCTGTGTGATCATTGTAGGACGATTGGTATGGTCGATACGTACTCCCTCCCATCTTTCTGAAAGATCAGCCCTATCGCCGAGACTGCGGGCAGGGAAGTTCTTGCTGGGTGACATAAAGCTGGCTAAAGCCTTGAAAGCGTACCCTTGCCAGTGCTGGACAGCTGCCTGCTCCGCTCTACTCTCCCTCGCTCTTGTCCCGCAGAAACGCACTCTGCCCGCTAGCGCTGTCAGAAGGGAATACTGTTTCAGCTTGTCACCAGGGCCTGCTGGTATTTTCGATGTCATTCTCACACTCCTTCCTCTCCAGGATAAGAGTGGGAAGATTTGGCTTGTGTACCGGGGTCCAGGAGAGTGAACACATAGTCCGTAATCGTGCGGAAAAATTCTTTGAACTCGAGGGTCACGGGATAGGCGCCTAGCAGAATCTGCCATATGCGCCAAGTACCAACGCGAAGAATTAACTCCCCTGCACTGGACCCCTGAAACCGTCCAGTGGTTTCCTCCTCCTTCCAATCTCCAACCTCCTTCTTCTGCCATAACGCTGACAGTGAAAGGACTACAATGGTCCCCTCTGTGTGTCTCCAACAGTCTCCTCCTCTTCCTCCTCATCACTCCTCCACCCGCCTCAATCCCTCCGTCGATATTCGCGAGAAACAGACCTCAGGTGCTTTGGCTATCAACAAGGAATATTCTTCGCCACCGTCTCTTGTGACGAGCGCAAAGCTTCCGACTTCATGCTGACCAGACGAGTTTTGTCAACAGCCAGCAGCGGGAGGTGAGGCTTGATGATGGCTGCATCGCCACTGACCATCTGTGTTGACTCCTCAAAGGATCAGCACCTGACAGATATCAGACATCTCCACGTCCACTCCTCATTGTAGACTTTGAGGAAGCGACTGACCTGACTACCAGTTCTGGGGGTGGAAGTTGACAGCTGGCAGTCTACAATCGTCTGTTCGCGTCTGGTAAACTCTGATAACATGTCATTCGTGTCTTGTGTCAGTTGATTCCACCACCTCGGTGGGCACAGTCCGCACAACGATCTGTAGCGGGTCAGTTGGAGGCGGCGTGCGCTGGCCCTGAGAGTGGCAGCATCTGGCTGGACTTCCGAAATGCGCACAATGCCGGCGGCCCGCCTCCTTCGTGAGCAAATCAGACAGATTGGGGTATTGTCTTGAGGAAACCCTGCACATCAGATGTTAACACATGGGCCAGGCATGGCACATGTTTCAGTCTCCTACGTGGGTGCAGAGCGCCACCAGGTTACGGCCGTTGTCACACACAAAACCATTCCATCCGGCTTAGGTTCAGCTGTGCAGCCACAGATCAGTCTGCGCCGTGAATGCCCTTAATATCGCTCTTGGGGCGGTGTGCCTTTTGTCGCCTAGGACTCAGCAGTTTGGAGCACACGCGCCATTGCTGTGCTTAGCGACCGAACTTTAGTGCTGCTGCCTAGAAGCACCGACTATTCGGCGCACGGGCCCACGGTATGCGTAGTTCGGAGGAGGAGGTTGGAGGAGGGGTGGGAGGAGGAGGGGCATAGTCTAGGGCCGTAAACACCCTGGGACCGAAGGTAGGCCCCGCAATCCTCGGCTCGGCGTATATGAGCAGCCCCAGGGTCAGGACTCGGTTCCCAGCCTCCACCAATTAACCCAATGTGCCTCACGATATATGTGGCCCGTGCCCGTGCAGACACCGTCCACGTGTCCGTGGATCAGGTGGACCTTGTCAGAAACGCGGTTGGTCAGGGCACGGATGATATGTTGTCTGACCACGGGCTGGTGCAGGGCTTGGGACGGGCCACATCGGGAAAAGTAATGGGACGGCTGGGGAGACCGAATACCGATGGGGCGGCCGCGCCATGAGGTGCGAATGCTGTCCTCGTATCTACTCGCCTATGGCAGTCCTCTCCAGGACTAAGCATCTTGAGATGTCCGGGGCACATTAGGGCTTGGGCGTGCGGGGGTGGTTTGCACTATATTTGCGTTTCGCCAGCGTCTGGGGGATGGAGACTGAACGCTGGGGATCTGTGGAGGATCGTGGCGGCGACAGAGGGGGTTTTGGTGCCAGGGGTCCCGGGCGAGGGGCTGACTAGTCAGTTACACAAGGGGAAGAGCAGTGGTTGTGCACGCCGGAGGTGAACGGGCTTGTGCCACTGAGTGGGGTGCTTAGCATTAATATGGCCGGCGCATACTGGGTGGTAGTTAAGCTGTAGTTGGTGGAACCCCTGTAGACTTGTTTGGCAAATGTTGCAACCACCGTCCGTCGGTAATCCGGTGTTTCCTTAAAGACACCTCCACACTTCTGAAGGATCTATTCCCTCGCCGCAAAGAGATCCTCACCACGGGAGGCTTCAACTAGTTGACACAGTTTGGCGCTGATGCACCAGCTCTGCCCTGCCTCTCGCTCTGGCCCACCACTGCCTCTTCCAACTTTCAAGCGAGGCTCTCCTCACGTCTCAAAGACACTGTGTCCTCCCCGCCCTGCACCCGCATGGGCAGCACACCGAAAATACTCTGCTGCTCGACCAAAAATAACCTAAAAACCAAACATTCCCAACTAACTAAAACCGGAATTAATCGTCAAGCACCATCATTACAAATTACACACACTATAACCAAACTAAAACGATCAAAAAGTCATAAAAACATCACCAATACACAGCACAATAAAGAATGACTAAAAGTAAAAAAACAAAAACACGAGCAAAACAGGTTCACCAACAATTAAAAAAGCAAAATCAAAGCAACACAGAACAATAAGAACACAATTAACAAGAATGAAAAAAAAGGTAAAAAAACACAAAAAACAAACAAAGGTAGACATGACAAAAACAAAACAACACTGGTAAGCAAACAAAAACAAATCCAAACAGGTATGGGCCGAGTACAAAATCAAATAAAAAAAAAAAAATTCCTGGGAGGGCAGAATAAGGGGGAGAGCTATGCAAGACAGGAGGATGCGATTTCTTGACATGATTGAAAGGGGAAAATCAAAAACAAGCAAGCAAACAACAAAAAAAAAACGAAAAACAAAAAACAAAAAAACGGAGTGGCAACAGCTAAGAAGTAACATCAAAGAAACCAAGTTAGCCGCGTTCCCTGCTCCCATCACATGGGTACCCAGACCACGTTCATCCGATGGACGCCACCCCCTCTCCTAACCCACCTAACATTAAATAACTAACTAACTTTATTTTTTAACCGTTTTTTTTGGTTTTTTTTTTTTTTTGTGGTTACTGACTTAAACACCAACTAAAATGCAACACACTACCCCCCCTCCCCGGCATTCCGCCGACCCAGACACGTCCCCATGCCAACTGAGCACTGGTATCCACGATCCACCCCTTCTCAACCCAGCTTGGGGGTCACCTAATCATCCTCCGATCCCTCAGTCTGCTCCCCCCTCGGACTCCTGCCCGACAACAACTTCCCCAGTCTGGACAACCGTGTCTCCTCATCGTCGGCACCACTCTTTACACACTCCACTAAGTTCAAGAAGGTATAATCACACACAGACTGTGAATGGGTGGAAAACACTGGCGCATCGGAAAATGCTCAGCAGCAAACCGGACAAGTGGTTTGGACTAGTGGAAGGTCAGAAAAACGTTACACAGAGTATGCCGGTTCAAATGCCAAATTTCAGGGAAGGGGGCAGATGGGGGGTGAGGATGGCTGAGGGCAGGAGCTGGAGGAAGTGGCGATTTCGGGACATGGTGACTGCGTGGAAGACTGACGGTGGTGGACAAATGCTCGAAGCAGTTCAGCAATGCCACGACAATACCATGTTCGCACTTTATGGCCTCAACAGGGTCTACCCAGAGTCCGTAACTTACAGACATGAACCTAGGGGTGTAGCTCTGCGCGTTCCTGTACCTCATCAGCAGGTGGTGTCTCACACCCGCACAGGACCACGGCCTTTGACCCGCAGTATTGGACGCCACGTCGCTCGTTTACCCCTAGTGGGTTAAACATTTTAAAATGAGAGTTATAATTTATTTTGTTTACTTTTTTGTTTTTTTTTGTGTTTTTTTTTTTTTTTTTTTTTTTTGTTTGTTTTTTTTGAGTTTTTAAACCAAACAAGCTGCCTATTATGGCTATTTTCTAGCCAAGTATCAAAGGAAGCACAGTACTATGCCAGATGAGATGACACTGAGTTATTGCCTAATAGAAATCCAACCCCTACTGAATTTTGCCACTCGGCCTTTGCTATGGATATGTGCGCCACTAAGCGCAGAACAAACACAGCGGTCGCAAGTCCCACTACAAATTGCTCAGAATGGCAAGTACAAGCACTGAAGAACTACAGCCACCAGCAGATCAACCAGAAATCAAATATATAGAACGCTACGTAGGCTTCAAGATCAAGAGCTGTGATGTATTCTCCTATGCTATTTCTAGCCAAGTATCAAAGGAAGCACATACTATGCCGGATGAGATGACACTTGAGTTATGACCTAATAGAAATCCAACCCCTACTGAATTTTGCCACTTCGGCCTTGCTATGGATATGTGCGCCACTAAGCGCAGAACACAGCGTCGCAAGTCTACCACTACCAAATTGCTCAGAATGGAAGTACATGCCACTGCAGAAAACTAACAGCCACCAGCAGATCAACCGATAATCAAAATATAGAACGCTACTGTAGGCTCAAGATCAAGAAGCTGTTTGTATTCTCCTATGGCTATTTTCTAGCAAGTATCAAAGGAAGCCACATACTATGCCGGATGAGATGACACTGAGTATTGCCTAATAGAATATCCAACCCCTACTGGATTTTGCCACTTCAGCCCTTGCTATGGTATGTGCGGCCACTAAGCGCAGAACACAGCGGTCGCAAGTCTCACTAAAATTGCTCAGAATTGGCAGTACATGCACTGCAGAAACTACAGCCACCAGCAGATCAACCAGAAATCAAATATAGAGACGTACTGTAGGCTTCAAGCAGCTGTTTGTATTTCTCCTATGGCTATTTTCTAGCCAAGTTTCAAAGGAAGCACAGTACTATGCCGATGAGATGACACTGAGTTATGCCTAATAGAAATCCAACCCCTACTGAATTTTGCCACTTCGGCCTTTGATAGGATATGTGCGCCACTAAGCGCAGAACACAGCGGTCGCAAGTCCCACTACAAATTGCTCAGAATTGGGAAGTACATGCACTGCAGGAAACTACAGCCACCGACAGATCAACCAGAAATCAAATATATAGGAACGCTACTGTAGGCTTCAAGTCCAAGAAGCGTTTGTATTCTCCTATGGCTATTTTCTAGCCAAGTATACAAGGAAAGCACATACTATGCCGATGAGATGACACTGAGTTATTGCCTAATAGAAATCCAACCCTACGAATTTGCACACTTCAGCCTTTGCTATGGATATGTGCGCCACAAGCGCAGAACACAGCGGTCGCAAGTCTCACTACAAAGTGCTCAGAATTGGCAAGTACATGCTGCAGACAACTACAGCCACAGGCAGATCAACCAGAAATCAAATATATAGAACGCTACTGTAGGCTTCAAGAAGCTGTTTGTATTCTCCTATGGTATTTTCTAGCCACGTATCAAAGGAAGCACAGTACTATGCCAGAGGAGATGACACTGAGTTTATTGCACTAATAGAAATCCAACCCCTACTGATTTGCCACTTCAGCCTTTGCTTGGATATGTGCGCATAAGAGCAGAAACACAGCGGTCGCAAGTCTACTACCAAATGCTCAGAATTGGCAACGTAATGCACGCAGAAACATACAGCCCACCAGCAGATCAACCAGAAATCAAATATATAGAACGTATGTAGGCTTCAAAGATGGTTGTATTCTCCTCTATGGCTATTTCTAGGCCAAGTATCAAAGGAAGCACAGTATCTATGCCAGATGAGATGACATGAGGTATTGCCTATAAAATCAACCCCTACTGAATTTTGCACGTCAGCACTGGCTTGGACTGTGCGCCACTAAGGCAGAACAACGCGTCGCAAAGTCTCACAAACATTCAGAATGGAAGTAATTGCATGCAGAAACTACAGCCACCAAGCAGATCAACCAGAAATCAAATATATAGAACGCTACTGTAGGCTTCAAGAAGCTGTTTGTATCTCACCTATGGCTATTTCTAGCCAAGGATCCAAAGGAAGCACAGTACTATGCAGATGAGCATGACACATGGTATTCCTAATAAGAAATCCACCCCTGACTGAAGTTTCCCACTTCGGTCTTTGGATGGGAATGTGGTGCCACTAAGAGCTAAAACACACAACGGGTAGCAAGTCCCCTGCTCATTCCTCACAAAATGGTAAAATCGGCAAATAAAATAAAAAAGTAGAACGTTATTGTAGCCCTAAGAGGGCTGTTGGGTTCTTTGAGAGCATCGCCTGCCTAACAGTAAGCTAATAGAACACCCGTAACGCTTTCCCATGAAGCAGCAGCAGCTCGTCTCCATAGGGCAGTCAGAGACAGATGATCCGAGCAGGCGGCCAGCGGTAGAGTCTAATCCAGGCGTCCATCCTGATCTGGCCAGACCAAACATGCTATACGACGTTTCTTTTTTTTTTTTTTTTTTTGTAAGGGTACCACGTCATGACTGGGTGGGTGCAGAGTTCCTGGCTTGTGGATTGCTCTGTTCTGGCACGCCTAAAAGGCAAAACGGCGGGAGGCTGCATTTCTCGAGCGGGCGAAGTATGTCGCTCGAGTACCGAGCAGTTCTGAGTCCGCAATGCCGAACCCGAGCAATCAAGTGACTCGGACGGCATGTTACGTCTCTCTATCTAGACCTTCTTGAAGCTTTTGCTGTCCTTGCTGTGACCAGCGCTGAGCAGGCTATTCCACAGTTGACAAGCTGATAGGATAGGTCTGATCAACTGATTAGACTAGGTCTGGGTGTCAGCCAATATACATCCTGCTCACCCCCTTAATGGAAGTTTAACTCAAAAATCATTGCCATTGGGCATGGTCTAGTGGTGGGAAAGCAGCCATCTTTTCTTGTCACATGTGATTAGAGGTGATGACCAAACAAAGTTAATATAGAAAACATCCCATTAGTGATATTAGAGCATATTATGGGTAAGAGTTAAAATAATTTTCATATAGATGGTTAAACAAATTATTAGAAGACTAATTAAAAAAAAATGTGGAAACTCAGGAGACATGAAACGGGTGATGAAATCATAAGCATCCAACTCCTCATGGGTAATTATCCATCAGGCCGTGACTGTCCCAACACAATATAAACCCTCCATGCAGCTCCTGGTCCTCAGTGAAAAAAAAAATTACAATAGGACAACGCTTGTGTTACTGCACGGTAAGTCTCCCACCCACGCGTATTGTTATGGAAAATACATTTTTATTTTTTATCATAGTTTTGCAAATAATCCAAAACGTATGAGGTCAGTAGGTTCTGGGGCTTTATCTTTACTTGATGCATTTTATTTTAAATAAATTTAAACATTGAAAGAAAATTACATTATTCACATCAGCCACTCGTAGCCACAAGTAATGTCTCCTAGGGATATTCTCAGAATAATTACATTGTAATCAATATATTTGCAAAATATCAACTCTAGAAATGTGAAAATGATGGCAAAAACATTTGTAAGAATAATGAAATTTCATTACACAGAATTCAACAGTACTTTAAAATATATACAGGCGGTCCCCTACTTAAGAACAGCATAGATTGATTATCACAACATTGTCAGGTTTCTTGAAAGATTTTTTGTTATTTATCTCTAGAGACAAAAATATCAAAAAGTAGTTCAAGACACCAGACAATGGTGCTACATCCCCCCATTGACTCCTTCACCATCCGTCTAAATCTAGCACTAGTACATTTACATTTCTACTTTAAAATATTATCATTAAAACAGAAATAAATGATAGTTTTGTGCCGTTACCTCCAAAAAGATGTGAACACTTCCATAAATTTGGGCCCAAAATAGTTCACAATTGTGAAGCCTTTCAACCATAATTTTTTATTACGATCTACGATTAGTTGCTTGTCCATTGCCTGGCCAATGTCTCATTCCATCCGACCCTTTCTCGGCCAGAGCTTTGGAAAGACAAGGAGCAGGAATCTCAAAGTTTTCAAAGTTCTGTGTTTAAAGGTCTGGAAGGGGTGATTATTGTCAGTTCATGAACTATGACTTTGTTGTGCCCATCCTCAAGTATAACTTATTGCATTATTTTGTAGGCTACCTGGGAATTTGGGTATAAATTTAAACAGTACTTTTGGCTGGATTCCTTATTTTCACAATGGCTCAGCTACCATCCAATAAGATGTCTAACATCTCCACCTCCCACAGGAATGTTACATTTTCTCCAAGAGATGGTCCATGATTGTGAAGCACATATATTCATAACTCCATCATAATTTTCTCCCTTTCCACCATAACTGTTTTCTATGGATCTTCAAATAGCTGTGAGTATATCCATGGCCAATATCTCATCCCATCCGACTCTTTTCAGGTTAGAGCTTGAGAAAACACAAGGAGCAGGCACAAGACGTGTTGTCAATGCTCTGACCTCAATGGGACTGAATATTGTCTGTTGAGGAACTTCTGACTTTTCAGAAATCTGCTCTACACAAAAATGTATTATAAATGTGGACAATGCTTTATGCTGGATGTCTTGTTCTCCCACTTTGTATCCACTGCCTTCCTTCGAAGTGCCTCATTATATTAATGTAAGGTTTTGCTTTTATCGTTATCTATAACAAAAGTTACATTTAAAATCTGATGTGATAAAAGTTCCTTTTTTACAGCTTAGAAAATCTCATGTATTCAGCATTCATACCCTTTATAGCTCCAACAGTTGTAACAGTAGGATGTGTCTATGAATATTGCTCCGATCTAAGAGGTCCCACCACCCAATGCAATTCAAATTCTTGTGCCGATGACTTACCATATATACTGAGATAAGCCGAGGCCTATAATTTACCATAAAAACTGGAAACCTATTTACTCAAGTATAAGCCTAAGGTGGGAAATGCATTGACCCATGCAATCCAGGGAGAGGAGGAGCAGTGGGAAGCACTATAAGGTAAGTATAGTCTTATACGCAAGTATGTATGGTAGCTACTTCTACAAATGTGTCTGATCCAAGTTAGTGAGTCTTCAAGGACTTTAAGTAAGTCTTCAATTATGGAACCATTAGAAAGAAATGGACAAAACAGTGACCGTTATATATATAATTGATATATTTTCTATCATGCAACATAAATTGCCTATATTTATTGATATATCATATAATGTATAGAAAACCTACAGTACAATAGTTTTTTTTCTAGACTTCTAGGAAAACCCTCATGAAGAACGAGACGTCTCTTAAATATTTTTACATGTTGCCATTTTCTGGAGAGACGAGGAGTAAACCCTTCATCACGGCTTTCTTCTTCCTGATATATGTGGTCGGAGTTCTTATTAATTCCTCATTATCACAGTCAATGTCTGGAGGTTCAGTTACATAAACCAATGTATCTCTTATCTGTAATTTATCCATTGTAGATATATTATTTACATCGGTCACGATTCTAAATTACTGCACATGTTATTATCCGGGAATCATATTGTTTCCCGCACAATGTTATACGCAGTGGTTTTTTAATAAATTGTAATGATAGCTGAAGAACTCTCTTCTTGTATGGCTTATGACCGTATGTCGCTATCTGTATCCCCTACATTATCACAGATTTTGAGTCGGAGAAATTGCATCTGGATAACTTTGGCATATGGGCAGCCACATTTTTTAATTCACGTAGTGGTTTTCCTTTCAATTTTTTACATGTCCTCCTGCACTCCAACGTCATCCACCAGTTCTTCTGTGATGTTAAGTCACTACAAGAACGACCTGTACAACCACCAAAGTGTTTTTGTAGTAACTGGTATAGATCTTTTCACATTAGCTTTAATTCCATCATTTTGCACCTTTGTTTCTTATGTTAAAATTTTTCTGTCGTCTTTAAGATGAAGTCAAGAGAAAGCAGAAGAAAAGCCTTCTCCACCTGCTCCTCCCACCTCACCGTCATCACTATGTACTACGGGTCAAGCGTAATAGTCTATTTTTTACCAGCTTACTCTGAAGTTCTGGATTCTGTCTTCAATATAATATATACAACTATAACCCCCATGATAAATCCTATCATATACAGTCTACAGAATTCCAATGTACAATCGGCATTTCTGGGGTTAGCACAAAGAATTAAGACATTTATCCATGTATAAGAAGTTTTTCTCCAATTATATAATTGCACTTGGCGCATCTATTTCTTCTGTTGCTACATTGACAATGAAAGATGAAAAAATATTGTGATGGAAGCATTTTATAAAAATGTGAATTTGAAGGACGCACATGATGACTAACATCTTCAAGGGCCTATGGCAAAAATACACAACGTAAAACTCTGTCTAAGGCTACATTCAGATGACCGTATGGGGGGCACATATACGCCCAATTTATATAGGTTGTATATACATCCCCCATAGGCGGCAACGGTCGCATGGCACCATACAGGAGCAGTACCGTCTCGTAGCCGGGAGAAAGATAGGATATATTCTATCTTTCCCCAGAATACAGCGCCATGCCCCATACATCGCTATGAGAAAGTAGACCTGCTGCCCTATATACAAAAGATGGTGTAATGACAATGCAGCAAAATGTCTTTTCAAAACATTTGAGGCATTTAGCCAACCTATAATTCATACAGAATTGTCCTCTCTTAGCAGATATGCCACCTCAAACTTTCCGAGAATGTGTTCTATAAGCCTTCAGAGTATGTGTGTGGAAGGAACATTTGTGCTTCTGTCATCAATATGAAGGTGGACAAGACTACACGCCCATCCATTGCCTTCACCAAAAACAAAGCCATGAACTGGCGCTAAGGGGGATCGGACGGTACCAAAGTGGGCACCACTCTCACTGAGGGATCCTAGTTCTAAATATGTAACAATTATACATTATTAGGGATCTTAGGTTTGTGTCATGTTGACAACTTTATTCAATAGAAAAATCCAAAAGTATAGCAACATATAAAACCCAAAATAAGATAATAACATATTGGAAAAACACAAACATTATGTGAAGACCTAAGAGAAATGATTTTGATGCAGTGATACATAAACATTGTATATCCACCAGGGAACATTACATCTTGATAAATATTTGTGATTCCCAAATGTTACTGTGATTGTGATTTGGTCATTGTTTTCCTCGCTGTTGACTGGGATCGTTTACTCTGCCTTAAGTTGTTTTTTGTATGTCTGCCTTGTTCATGTTCACACTTTACTGAGGGTGGGAACGTTGGACCAGTTATTGGCTTTCCTTTAGGGGGGACTAATAAGTAGGCACGGAACCAATTGAGAGGTTCAGTGCTAGGGCTGTTTGGTTTGTGTCCTGCCATTACAGTCTGTTGTTCTCTGTTTGTCTGTCACCTATTATGAGCACATACTCAGTGTAGGGAAAGTCAACCATAATTCCCGCTGTGGGTTAGCACTGGGCTGGAAAGTAGAGAGGGTCACGGGTTAGCTCAGCACCTGGACCTTTTTCTATTGACAATATCAGCACAATAGCCGTCCACAGGACAGAAGATGGCTGTGGTCACATGCGGAGTTCTTATTAATTCCTCCATTATCACAGTCATATGTCTGGAGGTTCAGTTACATAAACCAATGTATCTCTTTATCTGTAATTTATCCATTGTAGATATATTATTTACATCGGTCACGATTCCTAAATTACTGCACATGTTATTATCCGGGAATCATATTGTTTCCTCCGCACAATGTTATACGCAGTTGTTGTTTTTAATAATTTTATTGATAGCTGAAGAAACTCTCTTCTTCGTTATGGCTTATGACCGGTATGTCGCTATCTGTATCCCCTTACATTATCAACAGATTTTGAGTCGGAGAAATTGCATCTGGATAACTTTTGGCATATGGGCAGCCACATTTTTTAATTCAGTAGTGTTTTTCCTTTCAATTTTTTACATGTCCTCCTGCCACTCCAACGTCATCCACCAGTTCTTCTGTGATGTTAAGTCACTTACAAGAACGACCTGTACAGCCACGCAAATGTTTTTTGTAGTAGCTGGTATAGATCTTTTCACATTAGCTTTTATTCCATCATTTTGCACCTTTGTTTCTTATGTTAAAATTTTTTCTGTGGTCTTTAAGATGAAGTCAAGAGAAAGCAGAAGAAAAGCCTTCTCCACCTGCTCCTCCCACCTCACCGTCATCACTATGTACTACGGGTCAAGCGTAATAGTCTATTTTTTACCAGCTTACTCTGAAGTTCTGGATTCTGTCTTCAATATAATATATACAACCATAACCCCCATGATAAATCCTATCATATACAGTCTACAGAACTCCAATGTACAATCGGCTTTTATGGGGTTAGGACAAAGAATTAAGACATTTATCCATGTATAAGAAGTATTTCTTGGAATTCTTGAAATTGCACTTGGCGCATCTATTAATTTTTCTGTTTCTACATTGACAATGAAAGATAAAAAATATTGTGAGAGAAGCATTTTATAAAAATGTGAATTCAAACGACACACACATTGTCGAACATCTTCAAGAGCATGTGACAAAAATACACAACGTAAAACTCTAAGGCTACATTCACACTACAGTATGGGGGACGTATACACGGCCAACGTATATACGGCCGATATACGTCCCCCATAGACGGCAATGGGCGCGCGGCGCCCTACGGGAGCGGTACGGCACCGTACCGCTCCGTACCCGGTAAAAAGATAGGACCTGTCCTTTCTTTACCCCTAATACGGCATGCGCTCACCTCCTCCTCCTCTCCCCGTGCACTGCCGTTGCCCACTACGGTACGGGCAGGCAACGGCAGTGTGAATGTAGCCTAAGGCTACATTCAGACGACTGTATGGGGGGAATGTATACGGCCGATGTATATACATCGTATATACGCCTCCCATAGATAGGAATGGTCGCATAGTGCCGTGCAGCACCATACCGTACCTGTAGCCGGGAGTAAGATAGAACATGTCCTTGATGTGCCAAATGTATTGGAAAAGTTAGTACAGCTGAGTATGGGATAGGTGCTGGAATAAATGGGGTCATCCCACCAAATTGGTGTGAGAAAGGAGACCTGCTGTCTTATAAACAAAAGATGGTGTGATGACCTACATGCCAAAAATGTTCTCTTTCAAAACATTCAAGTCATTTAGCCAACCTACAATTCATACAGAGTTGTCCTCTCTTAGCAGATAAGCCATTGCAAACTTTCCGAGAATGTTTTCTATAAGCCTTCAGAGTATGTGTGTGGAAGGAACATTTGTGCTTCTGTCATCAATATGGACTACACGTCCATCCATGACCAAAAACAGCGCCATGGACTGGCGCTAAGGGGATTAGATGATACCAAAGAGGGCACCGCTCTCACTGAGGGATCCGAGTTCTAAATATGTAACAATTATACATTATTAGGGATCCTTAGGGCTTTTTGTCCATGTTGACAACTTATATTCAATAGAAAATATCCAAAAGTTATAGCACCACATATAAAACCCAAATATAAGATTAATAACATATTGGAAATAACAGTAAACATTATGTGAAGACCTAAGAGACATGATTTTGATGCAGTGATCATAAACATTGTATATCCACCAGGGTAACATTACATCTTTGATAAATATTTTGTGATTTCCCAACTGTCTACTGTGATTGTGATTTGGTCATTGTTTTCTCTCGCTGTTGACTGGGATCGTTTACTCTGCCTTAATGTGTTTTTTTGTATGTCTGCCTTGTTTCATGTTCACACTTTACTGAGGGTGGGAACGTTGACCAGTTATTGGCTTTCCTTTAGGGGGGACCTAATAAGTAGGCACGGAACCAATTGAGAGGTTCAGTGCTAGGGCTGTTTGTGTTTGTGTCCTGCCATTACAGTCTGTCTGTTTCTCTGTTTGTCTGTCACCTATTATGAGCACATACTCAGTGTAGGGAAAGTCAACCAATTTCCCGCTGTGGGTTAGCACTGGGCCTGGAAAGTAGAGAGGTCACGGGTTAGCTCAGCACCTGGACCTTTTTCTATTGACAATATCAGTCCACAATAGCCGTCCACAGGACAGAAGATGGCTGCTGGTCACATGCCCACATCACATGTCCTGCACCTGCTTGGACAGGTCATGTGATGATAACTATGTTTGGCTGTAGTTGGTTGGTTGCAGAGCATCCAGTATGAACAGTGTTGTGGTGAGGCGTCATCTCAGTGAGGTAATGTGCAGTGAAGGCAGTTACACACATCATTACTATGGTGACAGACTAAGACAGTCTGTTACATTATAACTGGGAACAGAGCATAAGAGGGAGGAGCAGTTACTGAGAATAAAAGGATCATGGGACTTGTAGTTTCCGGTGGCAGCCATCTTGGTGATAATACTGCCTACTTTAAAGATGCCATAAATTATGTAAAACATAATGACATTTTGAAACTAATGACATTGATTTTTGTTATATTCATTTATTTATATCATAAGTTTTCGTATCAAACGTTCATATTCACAGAATAAGTAAAATGTCTTAATGGACATTTGTTTTTCTTTCACTCTGGTAACCATTGCAGCCATATCACGCAAGTCATGCCTGATAAACACTTCCCCATAAATATATTTAAAATAAGTGAATTTGGACTTTTAATATTTATAACTCAACGTATTGCCATATTAACGGAGTACTGATGAATCATGGGAGTGTCTTATTGATTGCTCATGAGGTTTCACATGGCAATTCCATGAAACTAGGCCCATGTGTCGGCCGCATTTACCAGACCAAGTTGAACTGAACTCAGTTCTCTTAAGTCAAGGTTTGGGCCTGTAAATTCTGGAACACAACCTGCCAGACAAACTGAAAACAGTGTCCCTCAGATGCATCAACCCCTGCGGTCCTGGGTGTGACTGTCAGACCTATTCATAATGAAAGGGATTTACATTCTCATTGTCTTTATGTGTATTTCCCCCATTCACCTGCACTGAGAGCCGGGGGAGCAGCATCAGCACCTGAATGACTGGAGACGTTACTATTGTGAGGGTAATGTCAGGGCGGGGGTCTCACACCTCTCCAGGATGTGCTGGGATGGAAACTAGGCCTCAGTTTCACTTTTGCCTGAATGAATAATTATTATTTAACCTTTCTTGGGAGGGTGACAAAAAACTGTAATTCAGGTCTTGTTTTTGAGTTGTAAATTTTGTGCCATAAAATAACATTTAAGCTTCTTCTATAGGTCACTACAACTTCAGAGATACCAAACATGTACAGTTTTGTATCGTTTTATGGTATGTCGAAATTAGAGTTGATTAGTGGATTATAGAGACATATACACCACATAGCAGGTAGGACACAAAAGTTCATGAAATCAGGATAAATCTTTATTATTTTGGTTTCCCTGACGAGGCAAATGTGAAACAGGGGTTGGGTCTGGGCTGTCCGGATTTTTACTTACTTGTATTACCTCTTGGTTATGTATTACCTTGTGTTTAAGGTTAATTTTTCGGGTCTATGCATTTTATTCTTGCCTTGAGAAAGTTTAATATAGACAGCTGTGCCTGCATGTATGGAGTATGAGTGATTATTTATAGGCTATGAATTAAAAAAATTTGGGTCAGCAAAAAGAGAGTTAAAGAAATATTACCATGAAAAGTCAAATTAATCCCAAATTCTTTTTTAATTTATTAAATAGTAAGAAACTAAAAACTGAAAGTGTGGTCTCTCTCAGGAATAGAGAGCTCACAAGCAATCAGACGCAAGCTTGCTCAATCATAAGTGTGAAAAAAGTTAGAAAGTGTAAAATAAAGCCAAAAACATATTCATTATAAAAATAATAAATAAATAAGGTCCCTTACACACCATGTTTCTATAGGAAAATAACGGAAAACAGCACCCAAAGTCAAAAAACTTTTTTTCTATTTTGCAACATATAAAAAATGTAATAAAAAGTGATAAAAAGGCCGTTAAGTCCTAAATGGTAGCGTTAAAAATGTCAAGTCACAAAAATAACACTGCACACATCTCCGTACAATGACGTATGAAAAAGTTATTAGTGCCAGAAAATGGCAAAATGAAAAAAAAAATTTGTAAAGGTTTTCATTTTTCTAAACGTATGAAAATATTATAAAACCTGTATAAATCTGGTCTCCTTGTAATCGTACAGAACCAAAGAATATATTAGAGATGCCATTTGGAGCGCACAATGGAAGAGGTAAAAACAAAGCCCACGAGAAAATGGGGCAAATACGGTTTCATGTCAATTTTACCGCATTTTGAATTTTATTTCCACTTCCCAGTACATGGAATATAAAATACTGTGAATTCGCCAGGATCAGGTCAATGCTATAAATATTCATTTATTAATATTTTTCGTATTATAGCATAAATGCTGATTCTGACGAACATATTGCTCATAATTATTTACTTTCCTGTTTCTCTTTCCATCCTAGAAAAGAAGTCAGAAATGAATGTTACCGTCTTTCTTTATGACCTCTGTGATGACATCACACCTCGCCGGTGCTGGTGTGATGTCATAAACAAAATGTTTTTCTCTATTTAAGTTCAATGTGACAGCAGTTTACTTTTCAGTTGACAAAGGCTTAGATACAAGATGAAACGCGTTCTGATACATTATATGTAGCTATTTGCTAATAAATTTAGTTTTAGGCAAGAAGACCTACTGTGTGCCGAGACGTCTTTGTATTGGATTTCTATAGCGGTCATTCTCTTGTCCATGTGCACCACACATCGTAGTGCCGTCCGTGAATCCATATTGGATGCTTTACAAGAACACATCATTGGTTATGGACAATGGATATGTTAATGTTAATTACTATGTTCTCCCCTTTTGGAGACCTCCTAGAGAGGTGATCAGTCTCCCTAGGCAGCTCCTAACATGTAGAGGGCGATTATCGCAACAACTAACCACCCTGAGCATCGGCAGGGGAGTTGCACATGCAATGTCTATTAGCTGCCTCTAAAGCCAGCAAGATCTTGTCATGTATCAGAGGTCTGGACCCTCGGGATAGGGATGTCATATTATCACTGTACAAGGCATTTGTTCGGACTCCCCTAGAATATGCCTTCCAAAAATGACAAGGGGTATGGAGGGACTGAGTTAGAGGGAAAGATTTTTACAACTAGATTTATTTAGTCTTGAAAAAGAGACGACTAAAGGAGGTTGTGATTAATTTATAAACATTTATGACTGGTCCATACAAAAAATATAGTTGAAAGTTTTTCCATTAAATTCAAAAGACAAGGGAGACGACTTCTTTACTGTAAGATCTGTGATTGTGAATCTGTGTAATATCCGGCCTCAGGTCCTGGTGACAGCAGAGACAGCAGAGAGCTTAGAAATTGTTCTAGAGGCCTATTTACCTTCCCCTATATTATCTATTCCCCTTTCATAATAATCCCCTATGAGAATATGCTCCATACACATAAATGTCATAACTTCTCATTATACAAGCAATAACATTTTCTGAAAGTGGACAACTCCTTTAAAGTTTATACTTTATACTGGGAAAATGGGAATTTACTTTGCACATAAGGGGGTCATGTTTATGGACATCACCCCAGGCCCATGGTGCCATCCCTGCTACCAACCACCCTATCCCAGACAAGGGTTGATAACCACCAATTCTCCTTGGAGTACACCACATACAGCACCGGTCACTATCCGTCACTGTGCTGATGCTGCAGTTATAGCCTGTGACCACTACATGAGATACAGGTACATCAGGCTCTGTGTCCTATATATCATAGTATCATAGTTTATACGGTTGAAAAAAGACACTGTCATGTCCCAGGACTTGTTTCTATTCATTGACATGTATATGTGTTATACTGCTTTGCCTTTTAACCCTCCTGTCTTCCTGTCCCCTAGCTGCAGTATTGTAACTCCTCCCGGGTGTCATAGTGGAGTGAGATGAGAAATAACCTGGATGTCTTGATGGAGGGGGATGAGGAATAACCTGGGGGTCATGGTAGAGGGGCATGAGGAAGGGGGATGAGGAATAACCTGGGGGTCATGGTAGAGGGGCATGAGGAATAAACTGGGGTTATGGTGGTAGGAGATGAGGCTATAACCTGAGGGTCAGCAATGACCTGCACTACAAACCCCTCCCCCTTGTTCTGAGGGACATATGTCAAAGTTTTTTGATTGGACAGCATGACAACGGACCAAACTGCTATAATATATTCAATAGACAGGACAATAAAGGACAATAAAAGGATATAAGTAGACAGAGATTCACTTTAAAACTAACATTTTATTGTAATTATTTTAAGATTCTGAGGACACAATTCTCATACAGATAGAAAGCGGCATAAAGCGGCTCGGTGAAGGAGGTGGTGAAGGTGTGTAAGTGTCTGATGGGGTCACACAGCTGATAGAAGGACAGACGCCCGGCCTCATAGTCCAGATAGATCCCAACAACCTTCAGGCTGAGTAGATAAATTCTCCATTATATTCCCAAGATTCCTTTTCTTCTCCAAGATCGGACGTTACGGATGCTTCTTTCTGCAGTCAGGACAGGAATATCCTCCAGCCGCCTCCTGTACATCCAGCGCACTCACAATAAACGAGCAGCAGAAGTTGTGTCTCATCTGAAGGATTCAGGAGTGAAACATCATCTTATATACAGTAAGAGGGCGGAGAGTCCTGCAGAAGCACCAACCCCTGCGGTCCTGGGTGTGACTGTCAGACCTATTCATAATGAAAGGGATTTACATTCTCATTGTCTTTATGTGTATTTCCCCCATTCACCTGCACTGAGAGCCAGGGGAGCAGCATCAGCACCTGAATGACTGGAGGCGTTACTATTGTGAGGGTAATGTCAGGGCAGGGGTCTCACACCTCTCCAGAATGTGCTGGGATGGAAACTAGGCCTCAGTTTCACTTTTTCCTGAATGAATAATTATTATTTAATCTTTCTGATGGATAATTTTCAATTCAGTTCTTTGTTTTATGTCTTATATTACATCATTGAATAATATTTTACCTTCCTCTACAGGTCACTACGATTATGGAGATACCAAATATATGCAGGTTTTTATGGTTTTATGACATTGAACAATAAAATAATTTTCTTAATAAACCATTGGATTTTGTGTTGCTACCAGAAGTTTTTTCTTTTATTATTTGGTCTATCTGCCCATATTGTGGCCTGTTTTTAGCAGATGAGGTGATGTTTATATTTATACTACTGGTTTTATTGGAATAATTGATTATATTTTAATATGATTTTTACTAGAGATGGAAGGAAAGATTTTATTTTGTTGGAGGTTTTCTTTTATAGTGTTCACCTACAAGTTATGGATCTCCCTTTGCCCCGTTCTATTTATGGGATTATTGCCATTCTCCTGCCATACAAGATCACTTATATATCAATTAGTGAGCGTATTGGAAAGAATTGGAAATCCAAGGATCTCCCTGGAATCTTGGATATTTTCACTACAATAAAAACTTTCTGGCTTTACAAGTACATAACAGCCAGAGATTATACATATTCAGGCTCCTTACATCTCAGGTTAATATTCTATCATCTATTTGATCTTAGTGCAAGTATAAAGTCATCCAGTAAAGAAATTCCACCTATAGTGACCCATAAGAGACACAGTCCACACAGGGTTTTATGAATTATATGGAAGCAAAACAACAATTTATGACCCAAATCCACAGGAGAATGGACCCAAAGTAGAAGGAAGAGGTCAAGATCTTCCAGAAGTTGGGGATTTGGGCAAAGTGACCACAGGAGACATTCACACCGGGTTCTGTATAATATAGTGTCTGATATTAGACAGATGTTACAGATGAAACCACATAAAGTTTCCTCAAAGTAGGGGAGAAGAGGAGTCTGGCCATCTCTCGTAGAGGAGCTCATGCCATGTTAGTTTGTTTTGCCCATTGTGCCCATCTGGGTAGAATTATTATTCTGCAGGGGCTAATAGTCTCCCCGGATTATAACACTCAGTGTCTCAGTGTTTGGCAGGAGTCACAGGCATTAATGAAAGGACAAACTCTTGGCGCCATGAATATTAAAACAGTTTGATAGGGACAAGGCACCAAAGACTTCATCTATATGATATATGAAAGGAAAACTACCGCTACCCTACTCTGTACCAGGGATGAATAAATCTTTTTATTTTCCGAGTGCTTCTTTGTGATATCTTCATATGATCAGTCTCAGACATTATGTGGTGGATTTATCACTTGCTAGCACCTGGTGCGCCAACACATGGTGTTCCCCTGACCCTCCCAAGGTGTACATCCCAAGATGTATTCCATAGGCTCCAGATTCCTGATCCGTAGGCTATCTGCACTGGCGGCCATTTCTATACCAGGTTCTGCAGGTTCATATCTACACCAGAACACAGAGAAATGTCCTCCTATGGCTCTGAGTTCTTTTTAGGTAACTTGTTTCTTTCATTTTATTGGTTAATGTTTTTGTCGAGAGGGCTCTGATTAGGTGACATGGGGGGAGGACACAATCCTTCTTCAACAATGGGGGAGCGATCAGCTCGGGCCACATGCTGATTACATGAATGACTGACATTACCTGTGGCTCCTCATATCCGGTCATTTAGTGAAATGTCAAGAACATATCTATCTGTAATTTTCTAGCTACACCGGTATGATCATCAAAAAGGATATACGGTATATACTCTTGTATAAGCCAAGTTTTTTAGCACCAAAAATGTGCTGAAAAAACTCACCATGGCTTATACAAGAGTCAATAAAAAAATAAACTTACATACTCACCTTCCGGTGTCCCCAATGGTCGTCGCAGGTCCTCATCTGTCTTCTCTCCGCTTTAACAGCCAGGAGAGCCACAGCCATGTGATCTGCCGGCCGGCGCATACTATGATGCAGCCGCTGGTGGCGACATGGTGTGCGCCGGCCAGCAGATCACATGAATGCGTCTCTGCCGGCTGTTACAGCGGAAAGAAGACAAAAGAGAACCCGAGCATAGGGGATGGAAGGTGAGTATGTTTGTTTATTTTTTTATGCGGGCTGGCTATATACTAAAGGGGGCTTACTGGCTGTATACTACATGGGGCTGACTGGCTGTATACTTTTTTTCGTATTACGTTTTTATTGAAATTTCTAAATAAAATTTTTACAAACAGCGCTCTTTGGGAGCGACTAGGGGATAAAGACAATACAACATTTACAGAAATTATCAAATAGGCCACGGAAATCTGGCTACAACAGTAAACGGTAAGGCACATTTATAACAGCCAATTTATGGATGAAAGAGGAAAAACAGGTGGGGAGGGGAAGACAAAAAGGGAGGGAAAAAGAAGAGGGGAAGGGGGATTAGGGAAGCCAGAGGGGAAAGGAGTAGATTTCTCCCCCCCCCCCCCCTAGTCCAGCAACACCTCCAAGATCAGATCTCTTCCGTCTCCTCCGGGGCATCGCGTATCAGGGCATTATATGCCGGTGATGATTTAAAGATGATCCAATGTTGCCAAGTCTTCTGGAAACGAGCCGCACTTCTACGGTCTGAACTCAGGAGACTCTCCATCCGACTAACCTCCTCCACTCTCCTTAACCACTGAAAGACTGCGGGTGGTTCCGTAGAGAGCCAACAGGCTGGTATACACGATTTAGCTGTGTTCAGTAAGTGTCGAACCAGGGAGCGTCAATATGTGGGAAGGGAGACCTCGTTATGGTGTAACAGGACCCAGGCCGGGTCGTTTTGTAATGCTTTGCCTGTCACCTCGTGAACTCAAGAACGGTATCCCAAAAAGGAGCTAGCTTAGAACACTCCCAAAATATATGCAAGATTGTCCCTTCCTCCACGCCACACCGCCAGCAACATGAGGGGGCCCCTGGGAACATGTTGTGTAGGATGTGAGGAACTCTGTACCACCTTGTGAGAATCTTATAGTTAGTTTCTTGGTAGAGAGAACTAATGGTTGTTTTGTGGGCCATGAGAAATACTTTTTCGCGCTGCTCTTCAGTGAGGCTAATGTCCATTTCTCTTTCCCACTTTAGAATGTAGGGCGGAATGTAGTCCTGTGGAGGGGCTGTCAACAATTTATAAGAGAGTGAAAGTGCAGCCCTAACCTGAATTTTCCGCATGCAAAGTCCCTCAAATCCAGTCCGCTGTCTTGCGAAAGAAGAGGAGGATGGTAGGGAGGTCAGGAAGTGCGTCAGTTGGGTGCCCTACCATGGGGATGCCTGAGGTAGGTCTGCTGGAGACATTAGAGTCTCTCCTCTGCCCCATTCACCATCTACAATGAAGTGGCATGCCCTGAAGCGATCGGAGGCCAGCCATTGTTTAAAAAACTGTGACGCAAGCCCCGGGGGAAATTCAGGGTTACCCAGTATTGGCGTGAGGGGAGAGTGTCCCGGTGAGATATCCCAAGTCTGCCTGCATCTATCAAACACCAGTAGGGTAGCATGGATTGTGGGATGTCGAGTAAGATCCCTCCACCACTTCCTTCTTATCCACGGGAGGCAGGGCAGGGGGATCTGAGTAGCATGTTGTTCCAAGTGAACCCATGCTTTCGAGCTCTGATGGTGTAGCCAGTCAATTATTCTGCAAAGATGGGAAGCCTGATAGTACCGAGTAACATCTGGCATTGCCAGACCGCCATCTTTTTTTGCCGTGAATAAAATAGACCTTTTTAACCTAGCACGCTTATTGGCCCAAGTAAAGGATGCAAAAAGACGTTGGGTCTCTATGAGATAACTGGCTGGAACCCGAATGGGCAGAGCTTGGAAGAGGTAGAGTAGGCGAGGTAGAGCATTCATTTTGATTGCTCAAATCCTGCCAAACCATGACAGGTAGCCCGTGGACCACCTTTTCAAATCTAGTTTAAGGCTCTGTAGTAATGGGAGAAAGTTCAGGTGGAATGTATCTTCAATGTCTGCTGGAAGGTGAATACCCAGATACTTAAGTGATGAAGATGCCCATCTCAGGCTGGCTGCATACTTAAGGGGGCTGGCCGGCTGTATACTTAAGGGGGCTGGCTGGCTTTATACTAAAGGGGGCTGCCTGGCTGTATACTTAAGGGGGCTGGCTGGCTGTATACTTAAGGGGGCTGGATGGCTGTATATTTAAGGGGGTTGGCTAGCTGGCTTTATACTTAAGGGGGCTGGCTGGTTGAATACTTAAGGGGGCTGGCTGACTGTATATTACTGGGGGCTGGCCGGCTATATACTACTGGGGGCTGGCCGTCAGTAACAGCTCGGAGAGCACAATATCTGCGTGACATTCTTGTCCGAAGCAACCATACATCAGAAAAATCTGGCACTATCTTTGGGGCTAATCGCCCAGTAGTAGGATGTAAACCCTGTGGCGGCTGCGTGGCATGCCCAATGTGGAGCGTTCAAACACCTTCACGGACTCTTCAGGAAGCAAAGTTTACAACATCAAACATAGCATTACATGTAAGACCAAAGCCGTAATATACTACGCTACATGTCCGTGCAATTTGATTTATATTGGCCTGACGAGCCGCGCTATGAAAATACGCATTAGGGAACATATGCGCGACATAAAAGCTTCATTAAAAGAAGACACAATCCTTGATGGTAAACCAGTGGCACTCCATTTTAAGGAGAAACATAATTCTGATCCGAGTCTTTTGAGGGTACGTGGGATCGACAAACTCGACCTGGGTGTTAGAGGGGGTCCAGTCCAGAAAATATTAGCTCAGCGAGAAACTCAATGGATTTGGACCTTAAACACCTTAAAACCAAGTGGCCTTAATGAGACCCTCAGTTTTGCCCCATATCTCCAATAGGAACCCCCCATAATTCTCATTTGACCAACATTTACCTTTCAAATAGCTGATTTCGTGCCATACATTCACACACTGGCGTCTCAATACACCAGTTTTAATTGTTTTTAATGTGTTGTTTTTCTGACTTTTGTATTCTCAGTACAAACTTCCATGGGTTCGGATCCACCATACATTGTACAAAGGACAATGAGCTTCAAATCACAGACAAATCCTTTAGCATAAGGTTCACATCCACTGAACGTGACTTAACTAAGCAGATGTTCAAATTTGTCTTGTATACTAATATGTTTTTTCCAGGTTCCAGGATTGTTAACATATGTACTCTATGCATTGTTGACGTAATTGTGTTTGATTATTGCGCTATACAGTTCCAAATTTTCCACATACTTGCAATGATGTGCAATATATTGTATACGGAGTCATGGACTTATCCATTCAATGTAATTATTTACGAGCGTCTATGTGTATTTTCCTCACCTTCAATCCCTCACTCCCGCACCACTCACACCCAAACCCACCTTGTCCCTCACTATGATGTCTCACATATATCGAGGTTCACCTAACTGTCACTTAACCCATAAGACATCTTGCATAAAATGGTTAATACGTTGCATTGATTCCAGCCACCTACTTGGGGAGTGCAACAGCATCTCCCCAATATGGCATTGGTGGATTTCAATATACGATGCTATGGAGATAAATGAATTACATATATTTTTTATATCATGTATTTCTACATAGTGTATATTTGTTATTTGTATATATATGTTTATTTGATACATAGTGGATTTGTATATATATGTATTCGTATTATATATTTTATATGCATATGTCACTTTATTAATAATATGTTTAACGGACTCATTATATAATTGTACTATTTGTAATATTTGTATTCAATATGCACATGTCACCTTATAGATTATTTCAATTCAAGGTAGGTGTATGTTCACCCATACACTTATTCTATCAAACACAATGTATTTAAGTAAAAAATGATTATAATTCACATAATATTTATATTTCATTCCTGCACTCATAATCTCCCCCTTCCCCTTTAGTTTGCATAGGGTATATACCCCGAAAAGTATCTAATTTCATCAAAAACCATTGTTAACCTTACCTGGTAAATGCAGGTTCCTGGTAAAGACAGATTTGTCTCGGGGGCGCTTTTTACGCATGCTGCTTCTCTGCTTTCTATCAGATTTTACCTATCTCCTACCAGATTCCGATGCAGCCCGTGTGATCTCGCGATACCGAGTCACGTGACTTTGTTAGTCGTGACCTCACGCATCACGTAACCCGTGATCACATGTGCCGTTCCCGGAACTCTCATTGGTCTATTTTTCTGTTATATACCGGCCCCAGTACGGGATGACGCCACCCCCAGACGAAGGCTCACCCCGAGCCGAAACGTACGTCGGGGACGCGGACCCTCCCGGACAGCGGCAAATACACCTCACACCTCCTACTATCGGGTAAGAGCTGATAATTATAAAATTCTTTTCTCCCTGAAGCCATAGGTTGTTTTACCCAGGCACAGGGTAACATACCCATTATACACTACATGCTCCAGAGTGGTTGGTATACCACCACCACTCTAAAAATACAAACCCAAAAAATCCTTGCAGCTCAACTGTCAATGCATTTGGCGTATTCGGTTCTTACCACGATATGAGTTACTTTGTCATAACCTTGCCCTGTCCGGGTCGGCCCGGTTTTCTTTTTGTACTCCACCACTTGCAATTTTAATGCATTTTAACCTTTGAGCATTGATTGTTACCAATAAAGATTTTGTTGTTGTTTAATATGCATGGGGGAGCAGCATCAGCACCTGAATGACTGGAGACGTTACTATTGTGAGGGTAATGTCAGGGCGGGGCTCTCACACCTCTCCAGGATGTGCTGGGATGGAAACTAGGCCTCAGTTTTAATTTTTGCCTGAATGAATAATTATTATTTAACCTTTCTGTGGGAAGATTGACAAAAAAACTGCAGTTCATCCCAGTTTTTGTGTTTTAAAAATTGTGTCATTAAAAAACCTTTTACCTTCTTCTACAGGTCATTACGTTTATGGAGATACCAAATATTTGCAGATTTTTATTGTTTATGACATTTGGATAGAGATGAGCGAGCACTAAAATGCTCGAGTGCTCGTTATTCGAGACAAACTTTTCCTGATGCTCGAGTGCTCGTCTCGAATAACGAGCCCCATTGAAGTCAATGGGAGACTCAAGCATTTTTCAAAGGGACCAAATTGTTCGTGAATAAAATGTGTTATTTAATTTGAAAAGAATGTCTTCTGATAAGTTAGCAGATGTATGCAAACATCTGCAATCTATTCTTCACTGTACACGCGTATATTATCCCCCGACAAGTTAGCAGATGTGAAGAACAGTGAAGAATAGAATAAAAACAGTGAACACAGGATCATTTAAGTGAAAAACGCAGTGAAAAACACAGTGAAGAATAGATTGCAGATGTTCTGCTTACTTGTCGGTAGATACGCTGTCCCGGGATCCGTGCTGCTGCTCCCCGGTGTCTCCGTGCTGCTGCTCCCCGGTGTCTCCATGCTGCCCCAGTGTCTCCGTGCTGCCCGATGTCTCCATGCTGCTCCAATGTCTCCGTGCTGCCCCAATGTCTCCGTGCTGCCCCGATGTCTCCGTGCTGCCCGATGTCTCCGTGCTGCCCGATGTCTCCGCGCTGCCCGATGTCTCCTATGTAACAATTATACATTATTAGGGATCCTTAGGGCTTTTTGTCCACGTTGATAACTTACATTCAATAGAAAATATCCAAAAGTGATGAAACCCAAATATAAGGTTAATAACATATTGTAAATAACACTAAACATTATGTGAAGACCTAAGAGAGATGATTTGGATGCAGTGATCATAAACATTGATAATCGTTTTGTGGATTCCCCAACTGTCTGTTTAGATTGTAATTTGGTCATTGTTTTCTCTCGCTGTTGCCGACTGGGATTGTTTACTCTGCCTTAATGTGTTTTTGTCTGTCTGTCTTGTTTCATGTTCACACTTTACTGAGGGTGGGAACGTTGACCAGTTATTGGCTTCCGTTTAGGGGGGGGACCTAATAAGTAGGAAGGGACCGATTGAGGGGTTCAGTGCTAAGGCTGTCTGTGTTTGTGTCCTGCCGTTACATTCTGTCTGTTTGTCATTTCTTATGAGCACATGAGTAGGGAAAGTCAACCAATTTCCCCATGTGGGTTAGCACTGGTACTGGAAAGTAGAGAGGTCAGGGGTTAGCTCAGCACCCGGATCTTTTTCTCTGTCTTGATCATGTCAGTCCACAATAGCTTTTATTATTTAGAGTTAGAGAATTAATATTTGCAGAACACAGTTATTAGAATTATTATAAAAATGTGATTAAACAGGACAAAATATGGCCGCTGGTCACATGTCCACATCACATGTCCTGCACCTGCTTGGACAAGTCATGTGATCATAACTATGTTTGGCAGTTAATGTGCAGTGATGGCAGTTACACACATCATTACTATGGTAACAGAGTAAGACACTCTGTTACATCATCACTAGGAACAGAGCATAAGAGGGAGGAGGAGTTACTGAGAGTTAAAGGATCATGGGACTTGTAGTTTTTGGGGGTGGCCATCTAGGTGATGACTCAATAAATTTTGTAAATCATAAAATCAAACTATTTAAGCTCCATTTTGCAACTAATGACATCAAGTTTTGTTATATTCATTTATTTATATCATCATGGCTTTTTGTATCAAACATTTATATTCCCGGAATATGAATATGTACTATATCCCTGAACTAACCATTGTATCCAAATCAAGTCATATCTTGATTTGCGGCCTAGGCACGGTAGTGTCACGGTGCTTGGTATGGGGACCGGAGGGCTGTCCTATAGCCTGGCAGGTCTCCAGCAGGTGGTGTTGGCAAGAAATGATGAGGGAGAGTCTGTTATAGTGGTTCTCCCTGGGGCAACCCTTTGGGGTCTGGAGTATGAGTCCCTGTGTAATGGGTAGGGTGCCCGTGATGGTGACAGCCGTAGTAGCAGGGATCAGATGGAGGCAGATGTTGTTTAAAAAAAACAACTTACAGTTCTTTATTGGAACCAACAGGAACAGTGGATAACGTGCCGAACGAATCTTAACAATGGTAGCAGGCTGGGAATGCACTTGGAGAGGGAACCACAGGGATTGATCACCAGCCTGGATGCAAGGGCAGGCTGGGAGGTAGCTGTGTCCTCGTAGGATGCCTCAGCTTGTCCTGGGTTACTTCAGATATCACCCTTGAAGGTAGGATGATACCCCTTTTTCTCTCACTAATTCCTCAGAGCTGCTCAGGCAATGAGCTGGCTCTCCTCTACTGTCTGACTCTTGTCAGTCTTCTGACTGACTAGACTGGTCTGATCTGGTTTACTGGCTGCACTGTACTGGTCTCTCTCAGAGACTAACTGATCTAGTCTGTCTGACTGACTCTTCCTCTGACTAACTCCTGTCAGACTAACCTAACTGGATTAACTCCAGTCTTCTTCTCTGACTGACTCCTGTCAGACTCGTCTAGAACTTTCCTGACCAGAGGTTTTTTTTACTCCCACTGGTCAGGTGGTGGTTATTCCTCCAATTGCATCCCAGCTTACAATACAATAAGATAACAGATGTGATTGACCGATAAAATGACATCACATTAAACATTTAACTCCTGTCTTCCCAGGCAGGATCTACCGCTGCAATGTTGTTGTGTAGTGATCTAGTGTGGGGTTGATCAGACTCCACACAGGTTGCGAGCTACATATTGGGACGTATTCGCAACAACTGCTCTGCCTTGTAATGGCAGGGGTGTTGCAAATATATTTAATATAAGTGAATTTGGACTTTTAATATTTATAACTCAACGTATTGCCATATTTACGGAGTATTGTGAATCATGGGAGTGTCTTATTGATTGATCATGAGGTTCACATGTTAATTCCATGAAACTAGGCCCATGTGTCGGCTGCATTTACCAGACCAAGTTGAACTGAAAATAAAATATCAACTCATTTCTCTTAAGTCAAGGTTTGGGCCTGTAAATTCTGGATCACAACCTGCCAGACAAACTGAAAACAGTTTCCCTCAGAAGCATCAACCCCTGCGGTCCTGGGTGGGACTGTCAGACCTATTCATAATGAAAGGGATTTACATTCTCATTGTCTTTATATGTATTTCCCCCATTCACCTGCACTGAGAGCCGGGGGAGCAGCATCAGCACCTGAATGACTGGAGACGTTACTATTGTGAGGGTAATGTCAGGGCGGGGGTCTCACAACTCTCCAGGATGTGCTGGGATGGAAACTAGGCCTCAGTATCACTTTTGGCTTATTGAATAATTTTTATTAACACCTTGCCGATCGAGTTCGAACTATATCGTCCTCATGCGGCAAGGGGTGTATGGAGAGAGCTCACGAGCTTAGCTCTTTCCATACACAGCCAACACAGCCAACACCCGCCTGTCGAACCCGACAGCGGCACCTAACTTAAAGTTAAATGCCGGACGCTATCTTGGATGCCTGATCGCCACCCCCTCGAACGTCATCGGAGGGCAGCCTAGAGTCTCATTGAACTCGTAGGCTTGCCAGGTGCAATGATTTCTAATAGCCACCAGAGGACAGGCTATTAAAAATCATTGTAAAATAGCTATATACTGCAATACAGTAGTATTGCAGTATATAGTATTAGCAATCAGACACCGCAGGGTTAAATTACCCTGGAGGATCTAAAATAATGGTAAAAAAAAAAATAAAAAATAAATATGAAAAAAAAGTAAAAGTTTAAATCCCCCCTATCCCTAGAACTGATATAAATATAAATAAACAGTAAAAATCATAAACACATTAGGTTTCATCGCGTCCCAAAATGTCCGATCTATCAAAATATATTAGCGATTTTTCCCAGCGCTTAACCCCGTCACGTAAATTGGCGCCCAAAGTCGTAAATGCCACTTTTTTGCCATTTTGAAAAATATAAAAAAAATCCATAAAAAGTGATCAAAAGCCCATACAGTCCTCAAAATGAAAACATTAAAAAAGTCATCAAAAGTCGCAAAAAATGACAACACCCACAGCTCCTTGCACTGAAGTATGGAAAAGTTATTAGCGCCAGAACATGGCAAAATGAAGAATTTTTTTTTGTACAGAAAGTTTTAATTTTTTTAAATGTATGAAAACATTATAAAACCTATACAAATTTGGTATCCCCATAATCGTATCGACCCAAAGAATAAAGTAGACATGTCATTTGGGGCGCACAGTGAAAGCTGTAAAATCCAAGCCCACAAGAAAACGGCGCAAATGCGTTTTTTCATCATTTTCACTGCATTCCGAATTTTTTTCCCGCTTCCCAGTATACGGCATGGAATGATAAATACCATCACTATGAAGTTCAATTTGTTACGCAGAAAACAAGCCCAAAATTTAGCTCTTTACATGGAAAAATTTAAAAATTAAGGATTTTTGAATGTGGGGAGTGAGAAATGAAAATGCAAAAACGAAAAAGGGCCACGTCCCTAAGGAGTTAAAACTTTCTGGGGACAGTTGACAAAAAATGGCAATTTAGTCCTTGTGTTTGTGTCTCCTGTATTCGGCCATTAAATAACATTTTGCCTTCTACGATTAAAGAGATACCAAATATTTATAGTTTTGTAACATTTATGACATTTGGAAATACTAAATGTTTTATGACATTAAAAATTATTGAAAGAAGAAGGGAGCGATTATAGAGATGATTACAGGATTATAGAGAGAAACACTCCACATAACAGACAGGACACAATAGTGAGGAAAATCATGATGTATCCTTATTATTCCACGATAAATCGTTAAAGTCAGACAGAAAGAACGACAAATGAGATATATCTGAGACACGTATAGACCCAGTGTCCTTATCCCACCTCAATCAATGTATAAAGTGCAAGGAGTAAGTAAATGAACATAAATAATACAATTCACAGAAAGAGACGATTCATAAAGAGAAATGACAGAGAGGTCGGTACTGACCAAGTTCTGTAAAAAGACAAATAAAGAAAGAAAAATAGAGAGTGACAGGAATATTACCAAGGAAAGTAACATGATCCCAAATAAATCTTCAGATTAATAAATAGTAAGAAACTAAAAACTGAAAGTGTGCGCTCTATGGGGAAAGAGAACATAAACGTCCCAAGGCTCATGGTGGAGGGAGATAAAGAATAACCTGGGGGTAATGGAGAAGAGAGATGAGAAATAACCTGGGGGTCATGGTGGAGGGAGATAAGTAATAACCTGGGTGTCATGGTGGAGGGAGATGAGGAATAACCTGGGGGTCATGGTGGAGGGAGATGGGGAATAACCTGGGGGTCACGGAGGAGGGAGATGAGGAATAACCTGGGAGTCATGGTGAAGGCAGATGAGGAATAACCTGGGGGTCATGGTGGAGGGAGATGAGGAATAACCTGGGGGGCATGGTGGAGGTGCTCTGAGGGACATGTGTCACAGTTTCTTGATTGGACAGCATGAGAACAGACCAAACTGCTATAATATATTCAATAATGATTCAGAAAACATTCTTAGACAAGACAATAAAAAAATATTAGAAGACAGAGATTCATTACAAAACTATCCTATTTTTGTAATTATTTTATGATTCTGAGGACAGAATTCTCATACAGATAGAAAGCGGCATAGAGCGGCTCGGTGAAGGAGGCGGTGAAGGTGTGTAAGTGTCTGATGGGGTCACACAGCTGATAGAAGGACAGACGCCCGGCCTCATAGTCCAGATAGATCCCAACAACCTTCACAGGAGACTCTGATTCCAGGGGTTTATGGATATTATTATGACTTGCACATAGGGTTTTAGAGAAATTAACAGCCCAGGATTTCTCATTGTAACCAATAAAAGATTCTACACCCTCAACTTTCCTCTCCAGACTTTCCCCGGCCACTCCAATGATCCATTGCTTGGCCTGACTCACATCCACCTCCCAGTAATGTCTCCCAGAGGAGAAGCTGCAGGAGCTTAAAACCTGAGCAACCTTGAACCTCTTGGGTCCATCAGGTCTGTTCTGTGACGTTGCAGTATAAGAAGCGGATCTAAGACTCTGTGATGTAATGATGTTATTATGAGCCGAGTCTATATCCAGTAATACCTCAGATTTCTTCATCACTGGGAACTGTTTTTTTCTTATTAGATTTTTCAGATCATCAGCAAAGCGCAGCAGTCCCTTATGTAATATCTTTGACACTATGACATCATCCAGACTCCGAACTTCTCTTACATCTCTAATGACATCACAGCTCCGATCATTGATGTCACCTCTGAATAAATCTTCTTGTAAGAAGGTGCAGTGGGATCGATGAGATCACCAGGAACATCCTCCAAATGATGATGAATTTTCTTGCTCAGCTCATCCTTGTGTAGCTCCACCTGTCTGATCATGTCAGAGACTGAGAGTGACACCTGATCCTTCTGTCTGGAGATGTCACCAAGGACTCTCCTTTCTAGATCATCCAGCGTCTCCATGAGTTCAGATAATTTATTTTCTTCTTCTACCCAATGATCTGTGAGATTCTGGATTCTTCTTCCTGCTTCCATTTGATCAGAGTATATTTTCTTAACAGCAGATCTCAGCTTCTCCTTCTTCTTCTCAGAGGCCACATCCAATATCTCCACCTCATGTCCCATGTGATCTCCAGCCACCCAGCAGGACACACAGATACAGGTGGAATCCATAGGACAATAGTATTTCAGTACCTCATTGTGTGTGGAGCATTTTCTTTCCTCCAGGTTAACATCAGGATCAACCAAAATATGTTCTGAGGACTTACTGTGTCTCTGTAAGTGTTTCTCACAGAAAGAAGCCTCACATTGCAGACATGTTCTCACAGCCGGTTCGGGAGAATCGCAGTAGGTGCAGCAGAATATCCTCCAGCCGCCTCCTGTACATCCAGCGCACTCACAATACACGAGCAGCAGAAGTTGTGTCTCATCTGAGGGATTCAGGACTGAAACATCATCTTATATACAGTAAGAGGGCGGAGAGTCCTGCAGAAGCACCAACCCCTGCGGTCCTGGGTGTGACTGTCAGACCTATTCATAATGAAAGGGGTTTACATTCTCATTGTCTTTATGTGTATTTCCCCCATTCACCTGCACTGAGAGCTGGGGGAGCAGCATCAGCACCTGAATGACTGGAGTTTATTAACACCTTGCCGATCGAGTTCGAACTATATCGTCCTCATGCGGCAAGGGGTGTATGAGAGAGCTCACGAGCTTAGCTCTTTCCATACACAGCCAACACAGCCAACACCCGCCTGTCGAACCCGACAGCGGCACTAACTTAAAGTTAATGCCGAGCGCTATTTGGATGCCTGATCGCCACCCCCTCGAACGTCATCGGAGGGCAGCCTAGAGTCTCATTGAACTCGTGGCTTGCCAGGTGCAATGATTTCTAATAGCCACCAGAGGACAGGCTTTAAAATCATTGTAAAAAGCTATATACTGCAATACAGTAGTATTGAGTATATAGATATAGCAATCAGACAACGCAGGGTTAAATTACCCTGGAGGATCTAAAATAATGTAAAAAAAAAAATAAAAAATAATATGAAAAAAAAGTAAAAGTTTAAATCCCCCCATCCCTAGAACTGATTAAATATAAATAACAGTAAAAATCATAAACACATTAGGTTTCATCGCGTCCCAAAATGTCCGATCTATCAAAATATATTAGCGATTTTTCCCAGCGCTAAACCGTACGTAAATTGGCGCCCAAAGTCGTAAATGCACTTTTTGCCATTTTGAAAAATATAAAAAAATCCATAAAAAGTGATCAAAAGCCCATACAGTCCTCAAAATGAAAACATTAAAAAAGTCATCAAAAGTCGCAAAAAATGACAACACCCACAGCTCCTTGCACTGAAGTATGGAAAAGTTATTAGCGCCAGAACATGGCAAAATGAAGAATTTTTTTTTGTACAGAAAGTTTTAATTTTTTTAAAGTATGAAAACATTATAAAACCTATACAAATTTGGTATCCCCATAATCGTATCGACCCAAAGAATAAAGTAGACATGTCATTTGGGGCGCACAGTGAAAGCTGTAAAATCCAAGCCCACAAGAAAACGGCGCAAGCGTTTTTCATCATTTTCACTGCATTCCGAATTTTTTTTCCGCCTTCCCAGTATACGGCATGGAATGATAAATACCATCACTATAGTTCAATTTGTTACGCAGAAACAAGCCCAAAATTTAGCTCTTTACATGGAAAAATTTAAAAATAAGGATTTTGAATGTGGGAGTGAGAAATGAAAATGCAAAAACGAAAAAGGGCCACGTCCCTAAGGAGTTAAAACTTCTGGGGACAGTTGACAAAAATGGCAATTTAGTCCTTGTTTTGTGTCTCCTGTATTCGGCCATTATAAATAACATTTTGCCTTCTACGATTAAAGAGATACCAAATATTTTAGTTTTGTAACATTTATGACATTTGGAAATACTAAATGTTTTATGACATAAAAATTATGAAAGAAGAAGGGAGATTATAGAGATGATACAGGATTAAGAAGCATCAACCCCTGCGGTCCTGGGTGTGACTGTCAGACCTATTCATAATGAAAGGGATTTACATTCTCATTGTCTTTATGTGTATTTCCCCCATTCACCTGCACTGAGAGCCGGGAGAGCAGCATCAGCACCTGAATGACTGGAGACGTTACTATTGTGAGGGTAATGTCAGGGCGGGGGTCTCACACCTCTCCAGGATTTTCTGGGATGGAAACTAGGCCTAAGTTTCACTTTTGCCTGAATGAATAATTATTATTTAACCTTTCTGTGTGAGAATTGACATAAAAACTGCAGTTCATCCCAATTTTTGTGTTTTAAAAATTGTGTCATTAAAAAACATTTTACCTTCTTCTACACATCATTACGTTTATGGAGATACCAAATATGTGCAGATTGTACTGTTTATGACATTTGGACAATAAAGAAATTTTCTCAGGAAACCATTGGATTATGATTTTATTATTTGGTCTCTGTGCACATATTGGGCCGATCTGTAGATGAGATGCAGTTTATATTCTTACGACTTGCTGTTATATTAGAAATATGGATTATATTTTATGAAAGATTTTGTTTAGTTGGAGGCATTTTTTTAGAGTTTTTATTGTTCATGTTATGGGTCTTTATGTTCTGCTATAGCAGTGGTTCTCAACCTGTGGGTCGGGACCCCAGTGGGGGTCGAACGACCAAAACCGGGGGTCGCCTAAAGCCATCGGGGCCGCAATTTTACTGTGTTTTTACTGCGAGTTGCATGGTTTGGGGTCACCACAGCATGAGGAACTGTATTGCGGGGTCACAGCATTAGAAAGGTTGAGAACCACTGTGCTATAGAAATCTAAATATGGGATCAATGGCGATCAATGGACAATCCCCTCCCCATAGAGATGCACAGCACATGGCCGTGCACACTGGGAAAGATCGCACATGTCCTTTTTCTTCCAGTGTATGGAGCGGTACGGGGCTGAGATAGAATATGAAACCTTCATTAATAACTCAGCATAGATATTGTAAGAATCATTGAAAGTAGAGATCCACTTTTAGACTTTACAGCTGACCTTAGCATAAAATTATGTTATGATTTTAATGTCTTAGAGCGTCTAAGAGAAGGTGCGGAAATGTCTGATGAGGTCACAGAGATCCGGTTTAAGGAACAGTCATCATCAAATTGATGAATTTTCTTGCTCAGCTCATCCTTGTGTAGCTCCATTTGTCTGATCATTTGAGAGACTGAGAGTGACACCCGATCCTTTTGTCTTCAAATTGATGAATTTTCTTGCTCAGCTCATCCTTGTGTAGCTCCATTTGTCTGATCATTTGAGAGACTGAGAGTGACACCCGATCCTTTTGTCTTGTCTGATCATTTGAGAGACTGAGAGTGACACCCGATCCTTTTGTCTGGAGATCTCAGCCTGGACTCTCCTTTCTAGATCGACTCTCCTTTCTAGATCATCCAGCTTCTTCCTGAGATCAGTAAACAGATTAGTGACTTTCTCAATGAGTCCAGATAATTTATTTTTTTCTTCTACCCCATGATCTGTGAGATTCTGGATTCTTTTTCCTCTTAGAGCGTCTAAGAGAAGGTGCGTAAATGTCTGATGAGGTCACACAGATCCGGTTTAAGGAACAGTCATCATTTTATTATCAGCAGTTCTTTAACTAGGACTAGTATAATGCTGGCAGGTAAAGAGCAGAAGGAGAAGAGACTCGGACAGAGGAGGCGGGTATGAGGTGTGAATGAATAAAGGTGAGAGAGTCGGATGATGTGGTCAACAGCTGATCAGAAGGACAGAACGCCCCGGCTCATAGTCCGATAATCCCAACAACCTTGCACAGGAGACTCCTGATTCCAGGGTTTTTGGAAAATATTATTATGACTTGCACATAGGGTTTTTAGAGAAATTAACCAAAGCCCAGGATTGTCTCATTTTAACCAATAAAGATTCTACTACACCTCAACTTCCTTTACCTGGTCTCCTCCAGACTTTCCCTCTGTTCCGCCTCATCCAGATATCCATTGCTGGCCTGACTCACATCCACCTCCCATGAGTATGTCTCCCAGAGGATAAGCTGCAGGAGGCTGTAAAACTGAGCACTTGAACTCTTGGGTCCATCAGGTCGTGTTTCTTTGACGTTGCAGTATAAAAGCGGATCTAAGAACTCTGTGATGTATGATGTTATTATGAGCGCCGAGTCCTATATCCAGAATCCTCAGATTTCTTCATCACGTGGGAAACTGGTTGTTCTTATTCTTAAATTTTCGATCACAGCAAAGCGCAGCAGTCCCTTATGGGTAAGAAAGTATACTTTTGTACACTATGACTCATCCAGACCCGAACTTCTCTTACATCTCTAAAATGACTCACCCAAGCTCCTGATCATTGATGTCACCTCCGTCTGATAATATCTTCTTGTAAGAAGTCAAGGGATCTGTATATCACAAACTCCTCAATTGATGACTTTTCTCTTTGCTCAGCTCACCTTGTGTAGCCCACCTGTCTAAATCATGTCAGAGACGTGAGAGTGACAGACTGATCCGTCTGTCTGGAGATCTCACCAAGGACTCTGCCTTTCTAGATCATCCAGCTCTCCAGTGAGTTCAAATATTTAATTTGCTTCTAACTCTTCTACCCAATGATCTGTGGATTCTCTGGATTCTTCTTCTTCCTCTTTCCATTGATCAGATATCAGTTTTCTTAACAGCAGAGTCTCACTTCTCCTTCTTCTTCTCAGAGTGCCAGCATCCATATCTCCACCTCATGTCCCATTGTGATCTCCACCACCCAGCAGACACACAGATACATGTGGAAATCCATATGGACAATAGTATTGTCAGTACCGTCTGTGTGTGGAGCATTTCTTTCCTCCGGTGTTAACATCAGAATCAACCAAATAGTTCTGAGGACTACTGTGTCTCTGTAAGTGTTTCTCCACAGAAAGAACCTCACATTGCAGACATGTTCTCACACCGTTTCGGAAATCGCAGTAGGTGGCAGCGAATTCCTCCAGCCGCCTCCTGTACATCAGCGCACTCACTAAATACACGAGCACAAAGTTTTGTGTCTCATCGAGGCGTCAGGACTGAACACATCTTAATATACAGTAGAGGCGGTAGAGGTCCTGCAGAATGCACCAACCCCCTGCGGTCCCTGGTGTGACTGTGTCAGCCTATTCATAATGAAGGGGTTTACTTCTCGAGTTGTCTTTATGTGGGGGTGTATTTCCCCCATTCACCTCAACTGAGAGCTGGGGGAGCAGCATCGGCACCTTGAATGAACTGGAGACTTATATTGTGAGGGTAATGTCAGGGTCGGGGGTCTCCACCTCTCCAGGATGTGCCGGAGTGGAAACTATGGCCTCAGTATCACTTTTGCTGAATGAATAATCCTAATTATTTTAACCTTTCTTGTGAAATATATGACAAAAAAAACCTGCATTCTCACCAATTTGTTGTGTTTCTAAATTGTGTCATTAAAACATTTTACCTTCTTCCTCCAGGTCATTACGTTTATTGAGATACCAAATATGTGCAGATGTACTGTTTATGACATTTGACATAATCAAGAAATTTTCTCAGGAACCATTGGTTCCTGATTTGTATATTGGTGTTCTGTGCACATATTGGGGGGCGATCTTATAGACATCAGTTTATATTCATACGACTTCTGTTTTATTGGAAATATGGCATTATAGTTTTATGAAATTTTTGTTTCAGTTGAAGGCTTTTTTTAGAGTGTTTTGTTCGCGTCCTTTATGGTTTCTGCTATAGACATCTAAAATATGGGGATCAATGGCGCCTCCGGGGCTGCAGTTATTATGGCTATCCCCTCCCCATGAGATTCACAGCAGCATCTGCCGTGCACACAGGGTAAATCGGACCTTACCTTTTCTTCCAGTGTACTGGAGGCGGTACGGGGCTGAGCTAGAATATGAACCTTCAATAATAATTCAGCATAGTATTGTAATAATCATTGAAAGTAAGATCCACCTTTAGACTTTACAGCTGACAGTTAGCACTAAAAATTATGTTATTATTTCATGTCTTAGACGTCTAAGAGAGAGTGGAAAGTCTGATGTAGGTCCAGAGATCTGTTAATAAACATCATCATTTATTTCATCAGCCTTTGAGGAAGATAGGAGCCTGCAGCATGCCAACACTGCGACCAGTAATGAAGTGCCACAACCACTCCCCCCTACTCTAAGTGCAGCGTGTAAGCTTTAGTTGGAGGTCCCACAGCTATTTCTGTATACATGTCTTTCAGTAATAGTTCTCACAGAAGACAGGCGATATCTCAATATATTGAGGATATACACATGTCAAGTCACCCGAAGTTACATCTTCTCTCGCAATTACCCTCACACTGTGGTGTCATGGCGGACTATATATATAATCCTTACCTCATACACTCACCCACTGTTGGTATGGCTGATGCATATTGGAATATATTACCGTCACTACTGTAGATTGACGTGTATAATGGGAGTATTAAGTACCTCACACTGTAGATATGACGGATGTATGTCGGCGTATATTACCTCCATACTGTAGATATACAGTGTATATCAGAGTATGTATTACCGTCACCTGTAGTATGACAGATGTCACGTATATTTGGAGTATTATTACCTCACATACTGCAAGATTTTGAACTGTGTATTTGTGAGTATTAGTACCTCATAACGTATGATATGCTGATCTATATTAATTATTATTACCTCACACACTATAGATATGGCTGACTTATCATTGGAGTATTACTACCTCACACACGTGATATGGCTGATTATATGAATTATTATTACCGGTCACAACATGGTAGTATATGGCTGATTATATGGAGCACACATTGTATGTATGACAGGAGTTATAACTCATTAATTCCTGGTATGTCGCTCCATGTCCACTAATGAACCTTCTTCCAATTAAAAACCTTCCCCCACATTTCAACATGGATGATATACCTGTATGAGACTTTGTTACGCGCACGCTATAGATAATCTAAGTATGATAAGTATTATTCCCTCACATATGATTGTTATGACTGATGGTTATAGGAGTATTATTACCCTCACATACTGTAGTATGGCAATGTTGTGGCAGTTTATTACCTCACAACTGTAATCTGACTGGTGTTTGGATCATTATCACCTCCCACACGTAGATATGGCTGATGAATAGTTAAGTATTATTTCCCTCAATTTATAGATATGAACTGTGTATATGAGAGTTTTATTATCTGCACACACGTAGTTATGGCTACTGTAGTAGTAATGGCTGAATTATATTGGAGTATTTTTACCTCGCAGCACGTAGATATGGCTATGTATTGGGAGACACATTGTTAGGTATGACAAGAGGACTAACTCACTGAATTCCTGTAGTCTCCATGTCCCTAATAAATCTGTCTTCCAATTACCTCACATTTCAGACATGGCTGATCTACCGTATATGAGCTGGTTACCGTCCCACTGTAGGTATACTGATGTATATTGTAATAATTATGACCTCACATACTGTTAATATACTGATGTATATTCGGAGTATTATTCCTCACACACTGAGTTTAGGCGATGTAGATTTCAGTCGGTTTATTGTGGCACTTATAATCTTCCTCTGCCAGAATGAGAAGCTAAATTTACACCCCCCCATGATCCCCAGATATCAGGAGGAGATGAATGTGACTGATCATATAATACCTGTGTTACTTCTGCTCATGCTAAAAACAAATTTCAATCCGATTTCTTTGAAATATTTGATTGAAATAGACAAACCAGAACATAGCAATCAACATAATTCCTATAGATCTATTTGTTAAAATCATTTTAAAACCCCCCCCCCCATCACCCCCACCACTACAAGCTACTGTAAAATGTATTATTTCTTCATAATAAGAGACAGTGATCCTCGTGAAGTGCCCGCGGCTCCTGCAGTGATTTGCCACACAAATCTCTCCCCCTGCTCTGAGTAACAGCTGAGCATTCCTAGTTGAGTGTTTCCTTATTTGCCAAAGCTATCACTCGAGCAGAAGGGCGCAGTGGTGGAGAAGCCGCCTGCAAAGAGTCCCAGGATCTCACTGTCCATTACTATATTATCAACAAAATCCACATAATCTACAATAACAAAGGAAGCAACTCTGCCTTGGTCCTGATGATATTTTCCCTATCTGTATATCAGCTCATATCTAGATATACGTGTTTCCACGGTAACTAACAATAAACAAAACTATTGTGTTAGTTCTTCCTGATCTACAAGGTGTTAATTGAGGGACGGACGGAAGGAATATGAAGCAGAATAAGATGACATCGTTTATTGTCTGTTAACCATAGAGACACATAAATCTAAATAGGAGCTGTATACATAAAACAATAGGAATCATATTTATTCCTTTTTTAGGGGGAGAGCCGCTCTTTTTATTTCCAACCACATTCATTACATAGGACATAAACAGGAATCAGGTGAAGGAGATTGTACAGAGGATTGTAATACAAAATCTCTGGATAGTAATGTATGAGACTCCTGGGAGGAGATGGAGCTCAGGTTATAAATTAATAATCTGCTTAGATGTCAAGGACACTACCATGTAACATGTACCATTTTGGTTTTCTTAATTACAACCAATTTCTATGAAACGTATTACTAATTATATCTGCAGAAGATAAGGAGCCTCCTAAACCCTCAGATATAAGTCATTAGGCTATAACCTCCTAGTCTCCCCATCACGGTGGCTGCAGGGGGTCAGTATGTTATCCCTTATATCTACATGTAAGAACAAAAATCTGGAGCTTCACAACAATAAACTAAATCAGTAATGAATCAGCAGAGATCATAGAAATGAGAGGATCTTAGAAGGCAGTATTTAGTTTACATTTTACAGCCACAATTTCTCTAAATTATTTATAATTCTGATTACAATTGTCATACATACAGAGGGCGGCATAGCGGCTCGAAAGTGAGGCGGTGAAGGTGTGTAAGTGTCTGATGGGTTCACACAGCTGATAGAAGGCAACGCCCGCCTCATAGTCCAATAGATCCACAACCTTCAGATGAGACTCTGATTCCAGACTTTGTAAATATATTGTTATGAAGCACACTAAGGCTAAAAAAACCCATCAACCCAGGATTTCTCATTAAAACCAATAAATGACTCGGTACCCACCACTTTCCTCTCCAGACTTTCCCCGGCCACTCCATGATCCATTCTCCGCCTGACTCACATCCACCCCTCCCGTAATGTCCCCAGAGGAGAAGCCTGCAGGAGCTGAACACCTGACAGGACTCGAACCTCTTGGGTCCATCAGGTCTGTTTCTGCGATTTCTTGCAATAGAAGCAGATCTAAGATACTTGATATAATGATGTTATCATGAGCCAGTCCTATATCCAGTATACCTCAGATTTCTGCATCACTGGGAACTGTCTCTTCTTTTCATATTATTCAGATCATCAGCAAAGACGCAGCAGTCCTCTATAAATCTTGTGCACACTGACATCATCCAAACTCTGAGCTTCTCTTTCATCACAATGACATCCCAGCTCCGATACTGATGTACCGTTTGATAAATCCTCTCGTAAGAAGGCAAGGGATCTGTGATATCACACTGACTCCTCCTCAAATTGATGAATTTTCTTTGCTCAGCTCATCCTTGTGTAGCTCCATTTGTCTGATCATTTGAGAGACTGAGAGTGACACCCGATCCTTTTGTCTGGAGATCTCAGCCTGGACTCTCCTTTCTAGATCATCAGCTTCTTCCTGAGAGACATAAACAATTAGTGACTTTCTCATGAGTCCAGATAATTTACTTTTTTCTTCTAAACCCCACCCATGATCTGTGAGATTCTGGATTCTTTTTTCCTGCTTCATTTTACCTGCGTTCATTTGTCACAGCAGATCTCACAATCTTCTCTTTTTCTCAGAGGCCACATCCAGTATTCTAACCTGATGTCCCTTGTGTCTCCGGTCACCCAGCAGGACACCAGATACAGGTGGAATCCATAGTACAATAGTATTTTTACCTCCCTTGGTTGTGGGGCTTTTCTTTCCTCCAGGTTAAACGTAGGATCAATTAAATATGTTCTGAGGACTCTGTGTCTCTGTAGGTGTTTCCTCACAAAAAGAAGCCTCACATCTCAGACTTTGTTCATTTTCAGCCCGGTTCCGGAGAATCCAGTAGGTACAAGCAGCCTCTTGCCATCCTTCCAATCAGGCCGAGTAATGAAGCGCCACTGTATTCCCATTTCTCTGTCTTTAAAGAAGAGGTCTCAGAAAAAGTTCTTTTCCCACAATCAGGACGAAATATTCCTCCATCATCCAGCGCACTCACAATACAACAGTCAGCAGAATGTTGGTCCATCTGAAAGGATGCAGGACTGACAATCATCTTATATCCATTAGAGGGCGAAGTCCGCAGAAGCATCAAACCCCTCTGTCCTGGGTGTGACTGTCAGACCGATCCATAATGATAAGGGATTTACATTCTCATTGTCTTATTTTATTTCCCCCCCATTCACCTGCCTGAGATGCTGGGAGCAGCATCACACTAGATGACATGGAGATGTTACTATGTGAGGGTAATGTCAGGGCGGGGTCTCCACAGCCTCTACAGGATGTGCGGGATTGAACTGGACTAGTTCAGTCACTTTGTCCTGAATGATAATTAGTTTTTACCTTTCCTGTGTGAGAATGACAATAACTGACCATTTTATCCCAGTTTTTGGGTTTAAAAAATTGTGTCATGAAAAAAAACATTTAATACCTCTCTCCATCATTCGTTTGGAGATACCAGATAGGCAGATTTGTCCTGTTTATGACATTTGGACAATAAAGAAATTTTCTCAGTAGAAACCATTGGATTCTGATTTTTATTATTTGGGGGTCTGTGCACAATTGGCCGATCTGAGAGAGATGCAGTTTATATTCATACGACTTGCTGTTAATAGTAAATATGGATTAGATTTTGAATAAGATTGTGTTAGCTGGAGCATTTTTTGAGAGTGTTTCATTCTCATGTGTATGTGTTACTTATTTCTGCTATAGAAATCTAAATATGGGATCAATGGCGTCCTCCCTGCGTATATTATGGACGATGATCCCTCCCCATCAGAGCATCAGCACATGGCCGTGCACACAGGGCAACGATCGGACATGTCGGCTTTTTCTTCCGTTATGGAGCGTGTACGTGGCTGAGATCAGAATATGAAACCTTCATTATAACTCGCACAGATATTGTAAGAATCAATTGAAATAGAGATTACAAAAAAAAAGAAAAGAACTTTCTTAGACTTCACAGCTGACTTAGCATAAATTATGTTATGATTTTAATGTCTTAGAGCGTCTAAGAAGGTGCGTAAATGTCTGATGAGGTCACACAGATCCGGTTTAAGGAACAGTCATCATTTTATTATCAGCAGTTCTTTGAGGAAGAATATGGAGCCTGCAGCTGCCAACATGGCGACCAGTAATGAAGTGTCCACGGCTCTTAGTATTGCAGTGCACCGCAAACCACTCCCCCTTACTCTGAGTGACAGCTGTAACAGGCTACTAGGAGGAGGCTGCAGCTATTTCTGTAATACATGACTGTAACACATGTCTCCTCATGTATGTGCTTTCAGTAATATTTCTCACAGAAGACAAGGCTGATATATCATATAAGTGAGAGATATTACTACATGTAGTCACCGAGTTACATCTGCTCCCAATTACCTCACACTGTGCTGTCATGGCGGATATATATATAAGCTTACTACCTTACACACTGTAGTTATGGCTGATGTATATATTAATATTATTACCTCACAAACTGTAGATATGGCTGATGTATATGGGAGCACACATTGTAGGTATGACAGGAGGAATAACTCATGAATTCCTGTAGTCTCCATGTCCACTAATAAATCTTCTTCCAATACGGTATATGAGCATGATCCCATATACACTGATGTATATGGGATCATTATCACCTCACAAACTGTAGATATGACTGATGTTTATGAGAGTATTATTACCTCATACACTGTAGACATGGCTGATGTATATTGCAGTATTTTTACCTTATATATAGTATACACTCACTGGCCACTTTATTAGGTACACCATGCTAGTAACGGGTTGGACCCCCTTTTGCCTTCAGAACTGCCTCAATTCTTCGTGGCATAGATTCAACAAGGTGCTGGAAGCATTCCTCAGTGATTTTGGTCCATATTGACATGATGGCATCACACAGTTGCCGCATATTTGTCGGCTGCACATCCATGATGCAAATCTCCCGTTCCACCACATCCCAAAGATGCTCTATTGGATTGAGATCTGGTGACTGTGGAGGCCATTTGTGTCCAGTGACCTCATTGTCATGTTCAAGAAACCAGTCTGAGATGATTCCAGCTTTATGACATGGCGCATTATCCTGCTGAAAGTAGCCATCAGATGTTGGGTACATTGTGGTCATAAAGGGATGGACATGGTCAGCAACAATACTCAGGTAGGCCGTGGCGTTGCAACGATGCTCAATTGGTACCAAGCGGCCCAAAGAGTGCCAAGAAAATATTCCCCACACCATGACACCACCACCACCAGCCTGAACCGTTGATACAAGGCAGGATGGATCCATGCTTTCATGTTGTTGATGCCAAATTCTGACCCTACCATCCGAATGTCGCAGCAGAAATCAAGACTCAGCAGACCAGGCAACGTTTTTCCAATCTTCTACTGTCCAATTTCGATGAGCTTGTGCAAATTGTAGCCTCAGTTTCCTGTTCTTAGCTGAAAGGAGTGGCACCCGGTGTGGTCTTCTGCTGCTGTAGCCCATCTGCCTCAAATTTCGATGTACTGTGCGTTCAGAGATGCTCTTCTGCCTACCTTGGTTGTAACGGGTGGAGATTTGAGTCACTGTTGCCTTTCTATCAGCTCGAACCAGTCTGCCCATTCTCCTCTGACCTCTGGCATCAACAAGGCATTTCCACCCACAGAACTGCCGCTCACTGGATGTTTTTTCTTTTTCGGACCATTCTCTGTAAACCCTAGAGATGGTTGTGTGTGAAAATCCCAGTAGATCAGCAGTTTCTGAAATACTCAGACCAGCCCTCCTGGCACCAACAACCATGCTACGTTCAAAGGCACTCAAATCACGTTTCTTCCCCATACTGATGCTCGGTTTGAACTGCAGGAGATTGTCTTGACCATGTCTACATGCCTAAATGCACTGAGTTGCCACCATGTGATTGGCTGATTAGAAATTAAGTGTTAACGAGCAGTTGGACAGGTGTACCTAATAAAGTGGCCGGTGAGTGTATATGGCTTATGTATGTTGGAGTATTATTGCCTCACACATACTATAGATATGACTGATGTATATCGGATCAATATCACCTCACAAACTGTAGATATGGCTGATGAATAGTTACCGTAAGTATTATTCCCTCACATATTATAAATATGTCTGATGTATATAAGAGTTTTATTATCTCACACACTGTAGATATGACTGATGTATAGTGTGGTATTTTTACCTCAAGCACTGTAGATATAGCTGATGAATAGTTAAGTATTATTCAATCATATATTATAGATTTAACTAATGTGTATGGGAATATTATTCTCTCTCATATTATAGATATGGCTGATGAATATGGAAGTATTATTACCTCACACACTGTATATATGGCTGATGTATATGAAATTATTATTACCTCACACACTATAGATATGACTGATGTATATTTGTGTATTAATACCTCACATACTGTAGTTATGGCTGATGTATATTGGAGTATTATTACCTTACATACTGTAGATATGACTGATGTATATTTGTGTATTATTACCTCACATACTGTAGGTAAGGCTGATGTATATGGGAGTATTAGTACATCACATACGGTATGTATGGCTGATGTATATGGGAGCATACATTGTAGGTATGACAGGAGGAATAACTCATGAATTCCTGTAGTCTCCATGTCCACTAATGAACCTTCTTCCAATTACCTCCCACATTTCAGACATGGATGATATACCGTGTATGAGCTTGTTAACGCGCACGCTATAGATATGACTAAGTATGATTAAGTATTATTCCCTCACATATTATAGTTATGACTGATGTTTATAGGAGTATTATTACCTCACATACTGTAGATATGGCTAATGTATGTTGGAGTATTATTACCTCACAAACTGTAGATATGACTGGTGTGTATAGGATCATTATCACCTCACACACTGTAGATATGGCTGATGAATAGTTAAGTATTATTCCCTCATATATTATAGATATGACTGATGTATATGAGAGTTTTATTATCTCACACACTGTAGTTATGGCTACTGTATATATGGCTGATGTATATTGGAGTATTTTTACCTCAAGCACTGTAGATATGGCTGATGTATATGGGAGCACACATTGTAGGTATGACAGGAGGAATAACTCATGAATTCCTGTAGTCTCCATGTCCACTAATGAATCTTCTTCCAATTACCTCCCACATTTCAGACATGGATGATATACCGTGTATGAGCTTGTTAACACACACGCTATAGATATGACTAAGTATGATTAAGTATTATTCCCTCACATATTATAGTTATGACTGATGTTTATAGGAGGAGTATTATTACCTCACATACTGTAGATATGGCTAATGTATGTTGGAGTATTATTACCTCACAAACTGTAGATATGACTGGTGTGTATAGGATCATTATCACCTCACACACTGTAGATATGGCTGATGAATCGTTACGTAATATCCAATCACATGTTATAGATATGACTGATGTATATGAGAGTTTTATTATCTCACACACTGTATATATGGCTGATGTATATGGGAGTATTAGTACATCACATACTGTAGATATGGCTGATGTATAGGGGAGCACACATTGTAGGTCTGACAGGAGGAATAACTCATGAATTCCTGTAGTCTCCATGTCCACTATCATATCTACAGTTTGATGTAATAGTACTCCAATATACATCAGCTATATCTACAGTATGTGAGGTAATATACTCCAATTATACAGCCATTCTACAGTATGTGAGGTAAAAATACACAATATACATCAGTCATATCTACAGTATGTGAGGTAATAATATTCATATATACATCAGTCATATCTGCAGTATGTGATAAATATTCATATATACATTCAGTCACATCTGCAGTATGTAAGTATAAACCCACAATACATCAGCCATAATGTAAATTGTGTGAGGCAATAATACTTCATATCATCAGCCATATCTATAAGTATGTGCGTATAAACTCTCAAATACATCAGTCATATCTTAGATATGTGAGGGAATAATACTTAAGCTGTTCATCAGTCAATCTACCGGTTGGTGAGGTAATAATGGTCCCATATCACTCAGTCATATCTACCAGTGTGTACGGTAACAGCTCATACCACGGTATAATCATCCATGTCTGAAATGTGTGAGGTATGGGAAGAAGAATTTTTAGTGGACATGGAGACTACAGGAATTCATGAGTTATTCCCTCCTGTCATACCTACAATGTATGCTCCCATAACATCAGCCATACATACCGTAGTGATGTATCTAATACTCCCATTACTCAGCCTTACCTACAGTATGTGAGGTAATATACACAAATATACATCAGTCATATCTAAGTATGTAAGTATAATACACTCCAATATACATCGCCATAACTACAGTATTGATGTTTAATACACAAATAACATCAGTCATAATCTATAGTGTGTGAGGTAATAAATAATTTCATATACATCAGCCATATATACAGTGTGTGAGGTTAATACTTCCATATTCATCAGCCTATCTATAATATGAAGAGAATAATATTCCCATACACATTAGTTAAATCTATAATATATGATTGAATATACTATAACTTTCATCAGCTATTCTACAGTGCTTGAGGTAAAAACACACACTATACATCAGTCATATCTACAGTGTGTGTGAGATAATAAAACTCTTATACATCAGACAATCTATTAATTGTGAGGGAATAATACTTACGGTACTATTCATCATCAGCCATATCTACAGTTTGTGAGGTGATATTGAATCCGATATACATCAGTCAATATCTATTATGTGTGAGGCAATAATAACCCAACATACAAACAGATACACTACCGGCCACTTTTAGGTTACACACTGTCCAATCGCTCGTTAACACTTAATTTCTAATCAGCCATCACATGTGGCAACCTCAGTGCATTAGGCATGTAGACATGGTCACAGACAATCTCCTCGTTTCAACCGAGCATCAGTATGGGGAGAAAAACGTGATTGTAGTGCCTTTGAACTTAGCATGGGTTTGGTGCCAGGGGGCTGTCTGAGTATTTCAGAAACTGCTGATCTACTGGGATTTTCACACAAACCATCTCTAGGGTTTACAGAGAATGGTCCGAAAAGAAAAAACATCCAGTGAGCGGCAGTTCTGGGTGGAATGCCTTGTTGATGCCAAGTCAGAGGAGAATGGGCAGACTGGTTCGAGCTGATAGAAAGGCAACAGTGACTCAAAATCTCCACCGTTACAACCAGTAGGCAAAGCATCTCTGAACGCACAGTACATCGAATTGAGGCAAGATGGGCACACAGCAGAAGACCACACCGGTGCCACTCCTTTCAGTCAAACCAGGAAACTGAGGCTACAATTTTGCACAGCTCATCGAAATTGGACAGTAGAGATGTGAAAAACGTTGCCTGGTCTGCTAGTCTTGATTTTGCTGCGGACATTCGGATGGTAGGGTCAGAATTTGGCATCAACAACATGAAAGCATGGATCCATCCTGCCTTGTATCAACGGTTCAGGCTGGTGGTGGTGGTGTTCATGGTGTGGGGAATATTTTTGGCACTCTTTGGGCCGCTTGGTACCAATTGAGCATCGTTGCAAGCGCACGGCCTACCTGAGTATTGTTGCTGACCATGTCCATCCCTTTATGACCACAATGTACCCAACATCTGATGGGCTCTTCAGCAGGATAATGCGCCAGTCATAAACCTGGAATCATCTCAGACTGGTTTTCTTAACATGACATGAGGTCACTGGACAAAATGGCCTCCACAGTCACCAGATCTCAACCAATAGAGCATCTTTGGGATGTGGTGGAACGGAGATTTGCATCATGGTGGCAGCGACAAATAGCGGCAACTGTGTGATGCCATCATGTCATATGGACCAAATCACTGAGGAATGCTTCCAGCACCTTGTTGAATCTATGCCACGAAGAATTGAGGCAGTTCTGAAGGCAAAAGGGGGTCCAACCGTTACTAGCATGGTGTACCTAATAAGTGCGCAGTGAGTGTATACTATATATAAGGTAAAAATACTGAATATACATCAGCATGTCTACAGTGTATGAGGTAATAATCCTCATAAACATCAGTCATATCTACAGTTGTGAGGTGATAATGATCCATAATCAGCAGTGTATATGGGATCATGCCATATACCGTCTTGGAAGAAGATTTATTAGTGGACATGGAGACTACAGAATTCATGAGTTATTCCTCCTGTCATACCTACAATGTGTGCTCCATATACATTCAGCCATATCTACAGTTGTGAGGTAATAATATTAATATATACATCAGCCATAACTACAGTGTGTGAGGTAGTAAGCTTATATATATCCGCCATGACAGCGCAGTGTGAGGTAATTGGGAGCAGATGTAACTCGGTGACTCATGTAGTAATATCTCTCACTTATATGATATATCAGCCGTGTCTTCTGTGAGAAATATTACTGAAAGCCACATACATGAGGAGACATGTGTTACAGTCATGTATTAACAGAAATAGCTGCAGCCTCCTCCTAGTAGCCTGGTTACAGTCTTCCTCCGAGTAAGGGGGAGTGGTTGCGGTGCACTGCAATGACTAAGAGCGTTGGACATTCATCTTACTGGTCGCCATGTGGCAGCTGCAGGTGATGTATATTGGAGTATTTTTACCTCACATACTGTAGATATGGCTGATGAATATAGAAGTATCCATAGCTTTAAAGGTGGTGTTCCCTCGACTTTTTGTCCGCCCCTACTTACGGGCTCCCCTATTGATATCTTCCATAGAAAAGTACTTGAGGACGTCAAAGCCCTGGTGTATCCCGAGCCCCCCCCGAACTTGTCCGCGGGTGAACACAAAGCCCTGTTGTGGCTTAAGTCCCAAGGGGACATAGTTGTGAAACCCGCGGACAAGGGCGGAAACATTGTCCTTATGACACATAACCAGTACGTCCAGGAAGCTATGAGACAATTGGGGGATGAAAATACATATCAAAGGCTCACTAGCAACCCTACGCTAAAATACCTTGGTCAGCTACGCACGTTTCTAAGACAGAGTGTTGAGAAGAAAATTATCAACGAAAACACCGCCAAAAGGCTCCTTCCCTTACATCCCAGGTACCCCACATGGTACTGCTTACCTAAGGTTCATAAAACTCTTGAAAATCCCCCCGGCCGCCCGATAGTGGCAGGGATAGGGTCGCTGTCTGAACCTTTGTCCAAATATTTGGACTGGTTGTTGCGCCCCCTCCTTTCCAGTATCCCATCCTACCTTAAGGACACCAACTCATTTTTGAAAGTACTTAAATCAGTTACCTGGCAGGAGAATTACCATCTGGCCTCGATAGATGTCGAGAGCCTCTACACCCGGATCCCCCAAGATCTGGGTGTAGAGAGCGTGCGAGACGTCCTCCAGAATGCAAAACAAAATGAGGATTATATTAGGTTTGTCTGTGAAGGGTTAACCTTTATCTTGAAACACAATGCATTTATGTTCAATGGAAAATGGTTCGTTCAAAAGACCGGCACGGCCATGGGTACCCCCGTGGCGTGCACTTTTGCGAATATCTTTTTAGCGGTCTTCGAAAGCAAATATATTTTTTCCTTACAGAACCCATTTGCAAAATGCATTGTGACCCTATTTCGATACGTGGATGACATTTTCCTGATCTGGGATGGGACGGAAACAGATTTTCTTAAATTTGTGTCTTTTCTTAACGATACCAACGCGATGAACATGTGCTTCACCGCCGTGTTCGGAGGGGACACTTTAGAGTTCCTGGATGTAAAAGTGTGTGTAAAAAATGGTACACTTACCACTACAGCCTTTAGAAAGCCCACAGCCACTAATTCTCTCCTTCATTTTAGAAGCTTCCACCCCCACCACACAAAAGAAGGTTTACCCTTCAGCCAATTTTTGCGCTTGAGAAGGATAAACAGTGAAGTGGGAGGTTTTGAAAGACAGGCTGCTGAGTTGAAGCAGAGACTAATTAACCGTGGATACCCTATCCCTCTGTTGGAGCAAGCTTTGGCTAGAGCTAGAGATTTTTCGGCGAATACAGTTATTAGTCACCATGAGAATAGCCGTGGGGAGAAAAGTAGTAACGAGGGGCGCGTGGCCTTTTCGTTTGGGTTTAGCCCACACGAGCGGGCTGTCCGTACTGCCATACATAGGAATTGGAGGATTCTGGAATTAGACGAGCAACTCTCCGAAGTCACAAAACAAAAACCATTAGTCACTTTTAGACGTTGTCCCTCCATTAGAACCGAACTAGTATCCAGCCATTTACCTACATCTACCAACACCTGGTTGGATAAACATGTTCCCATTGGTAATTTTAAGTGTGGCACCTGCAACTTTTGCCGCTTCAACCTACAAATCGGCAATATAAAATTGGCAGGTGTTTATCACAGGGTCCGGTCTTTTATAAACTGTAGGTCGACTTTTGTAGTTTATGCAATACTATGTCCATGTCAATTTTTCTATATTGGAAAAACTATCAGAAACTTGTTCATCAGGTTTCGCGAGCATTTTAACTCCATAGGCACTGGAAAAGGTTGCCCCCGGTTGATTAACCATGTTAGGGAGGAGCATGGGGGAAATCCCAATGTACTGAGGTTTATGGGGCTGGAAAAAGTAGATGTTGATGCTCGGGGAGGTGATCGTCAAAAACATTTACTCCAACGAGAAGGGAGACTGATTTTGAAATATAATGCTTTGGGCCCAATGGGATTGAATGACAGGAATGACATGAGCGTCTTCTTATAAGACGCCCCCTCTTCATGTAACCGCCCAGTGTACTATAATATAAGTGGCCCCTACCCCCGCCTTGCCGATTCTCTGCTATACTTCCATATTTTTACTTACATCTGTATCTCCTCTGGTTTTTGTTTCCTGTTGACTTGGAGTATTATTACCTTACACACTGTAAATATGGCTGATGAATAGTTAAGTATTATTCCCCCACATATTCTAGATGTGGCTGATGTAATTGAGAGTTTTATTACCTCACACATTGTAGAAATGACTGATAAATATATGAAAATTATTACTTCACATACTGTAGATATGACTGATGTATATTGCAGTATTATTACCTCATACTGTAGATATGACTGATGTATATTGGAGTATTATTACCTCACACACTGTAGATATGACTGATGTATATTGGAGTATTATTACCTCACACACTGAAGTTATGGCTGATGTATGATCTTCAGTACGGTTATTGGTGACCTATAAATGTCCTCTGCAAAGTGAGAAGTAACTAATACAACCCACATGATTCCCCATATCAGGAGGAGAGGACCATGTGACTATCACAAAATACCTATGTTACCTTCTGATCATCTAAAACACAATTCATCCGATTTCTTTGAAAATGATTTATTGGAAAGTAAGACAAACCAGAACATAGCAATCAAATAATTCCATATAGATATAATGTTGTAAAATCGTTTAAAACTTCCTCCCCCCCATCACCCCCACCACTACAAGCCACTGTAAAATGTATTATTTGCGACAGTGATCCCTCGTGAAGTGCCCTAGGTTCCTGGCAGTGATTTGCCACACAAATCTCTCCCCCTGCTCTGAGTGACAGCTGAGCATTCCTAGTTGAGTGTTTCCTTATTTGCCAAAGCTATCACTCAGAGCAGAAGGGAGCAGTGGTGGAGAAGCCGCCTGTCAAAGACCCGAGGGATCACACTGTGCAATTACTATTATCAACAAAATCCACATAAATCTACAATAACAAATGAAGCAACTCTGCCCTGGGTCCTGATGATATTTTCCCTATCTGTATACAGCTCATATCTAGATATATGTGTTTCCACGGTAACTGACAATAAACAAACTATTGTGTTAGTTCTTCCTGATCTACAAGGTGTTATTGAGGGACGGACGGAGGATATGAAGCAGAATAAGATGACATTGTTGTGTCTGTTACCATAGAGACACTAATGTAAATATGAGCTGTATCCATAAAACAATAGGAAACATATTATTCCTTATTTAGGGGGAGACCTCTCTTTTTTATTCCAATACAGCAAGTCATTAACATAGGACATAAACTGAAATCAGGTGTAAGAATTGTACAGAGGATGTAATACAAATCTCTGGATAGTAATGTATGAGACTCCTTGAGAGATGGAGCTCAGTTATCAAATTTATAATCTGGCTTAGATCAGGACACTACATGTAACATTCTGAAACATGATTGGTACAGAAGGATGGATGTAGTAACATACATTGGGTATAGAAAGTCCTTCCGCCATTTTGGTTTTCTTAATTACAACCATTTCTATGAAATAATTATCTGGAGAAGATAAGAGACTCCTAAACACTCAGATATAAGTCATAGGCTATACCTCCTAGCTCCCGAATCACGGTGCTTGCAGGGGGTCAGTATGTTATCCCTTATACTACATGTAAACAAAAGTCTGGAGCTTCACAACAATAACTATAATCGTAATGAATCGAGAGATATGAATGAGAGGATCTTAGAAGGCAGATATTTAGTTTTACTATTACAGCCCACATTTTCTCTAAATTATTTTATAATTCTGAGGATACAATTGTCATACATACAGAGGGCGGCATAGAGCCTCGGTGAAGGAGGCGGTGTAGGTGTGTAATGCTGATTGGGGTCACACGTATAAAGACAGGCTCCCGCTTCATAGTCTCAGATAGATCCAACAACCTTCAGATGAGACTCTTTCCAGACTTGTAATATATTGTTAAGCAACTAAGGCTATTAAAAACCCATCACACCCCAGGATTCTCATTAAACCAATAACATGACTCGCTACCCACCACTTCCCCCTCTCCAGACTTTCCCCGGTCCACTCCATGATCCACCTTCTCTGCCTGACTCACATCCACCTCCCAGTAATGTCCTCCCAAGGAGAAGCGGCAGGAGCTGAACACCTGACAGGACTCAAACTCTTGGGTCCAGCGGGTCTGTTTCTGCGATTTCTTGCATAAGAAGCAGATCTAAGACTACGTGATATAATGATTTACATGAGCCGAGTCTATATCCAGTAATACCTCAGATTTCTGCATCACTGGGAACTGTCTCTTCTTTTCATATTATTCAGATCATCAGCAAAGCGCGCAGTCCTCTGATAATACTGTGACACTCGACATCATCCAAACTCTGAGGCTTCCTTTCCATCACCAATGACATCCCTAGCTCTGATCAATGATGTCACCTCTGTTAAATCTTCTCGTAAAAAGCCAATGGATCTGTGATATCACAAGACTCCTCCAAATTGATGGATTTTTTCTTGCTCAGCTCATCCTTGTTTAGCTCCATCTGTCTGATCATTTAGAACTGAGAAGTGACACCCGATCCTTTGTATGGAGTATAGCCTTCAGCTACTTCCTTTTCTAGATATCCGCTTCTCTGAGATCAATAAAAAATTGTGACTTGCTCAGTGGAGTCCAGATAATTTCTTTTTTTCTCTACCCCCTGATCTGTGAGATTCTGGATTCTTTTTTCCTGCTTTCATTTTACCTGAGTTTCATTTGTCAACAGCAGATCTCACAATCTTCTTCTTTTTCTCAGAGGCCCATCCAATTCTCAACCTGATTCCCTTGTGTCTCCGGCACCCAGCAGGACACACAGTACAGGTGGAATCCATAGTACAATAGTATTTATAGCCTCTTGTGTCTGGATCATTTTTCTTTCCTCCAGGTTAAACGTAGGAACATTAACCCCTTCCGACGCGCTCCGTACTAGTACGGCGCGCGCCGGGTCCCGGTGCATGGAGAGGGTCTGCGGGTCCGAGCCCTCGTCCATATAGCCGTAAGTCTTTGCTGCATATTCAGCAAGGCTTACCTGGTAACGACGATCGGTGCTACACCGTAGCGGGTGCTTTTCACCGCGATCGCCTCCGGCAATGCTGCCGAGGCTTCAAAAAGATGCCGCCGGCATGGGCGTGCCGCCATCTTGTCGCGGATCTCCGCTCCCCCGTGACGTCACGGGGAGCGGTGATCCGTGCATGACAGCATCGGCCTCACGAAGGCCCGAAGCTGTCTCGTTTTAACCTATTCATTAACAATGTGCTATACACATTGTATGAAGAGGAGTAAATCCCCATATACTGCCATATTGCAGTATGGCATATATGGTAGGATCGATCAGACAACCTAGGTTTACTGTACCCTAGGGAGTTCTGAAAACTAGTTAGTAAAGTAAAAAAAGTTTAAAAAAAAAAATTATATTAAAAAAACCTAAAAATTCAAATCACCCCCCCTTTTCCCTAGAACTGATTTAATATTAATAAACATAAAATACATAACACATTAGGTATCACCGCGTACCGAAAATGTCCGATCTATCAAAATTTATAACGGTTTTTCACTGCGTTAACCCGTAACGGAAAATGCGTCCAAAGTAAAAATGACATTTTTTTGCCATTTTGGAAATATAAAAAAATTAATAAAAGTGATCAAAAGGATAGCACAGTCCTAACAATGATAGCATGAAACGCCATCAAAAGTCGCAAAAAATGACACCACCCAACTTCGTACACCAAAGTATGAAAAGTTATTAGCGCCAGAAGATGGCAAATCAAAAAAAAAGTGGACAGGAGTGTAATTTTTTTTAGATGAGAAAACATTAAAACCCCAATAGGGTATCCCTGTGATCGTAGCAACCCAAAATAAAAGTAAGGACCTGTCATTTGGGACGCAGAGTGAAAGCTGTGAATCCAAGCCCACAAGGAAACGTTGCAAAGGTGTTTTTTTCACCATTTTCACTGCATTTGGAATTTTTTCCTGCCTTCCCAGTACGCGCCATGGAATATTAAATACCGTCACTACGAAGTGCAATTTGTTACGCAAAATAAGCCATAACAGAGCTCTTTATGTGGAAAATTAAAAAGTTATAGATTTTGAAGTGGGGGTGAAAAAATGGAAGTGAAAAACTAAAAAAGGCCAAGTCGTAAGGGGTTAAAATATGTTCTGAGGACTACTGTGTCTCTGTAGGGTGTTTCGCCAAGAAGCCTCACATCTCAGACATGTTCTTTCAGCCGTTCAGAGAATCGCAGTGTACAACAACTCTTGCCATCTCAAAATCAGGCCATAGTAGATGAGGCTCCCCTGTATCCCCAGTTTCCTGTTCTTTTCGAAGGTGGGTCGTCAAAAAAAGTTCTTTCCGCATCAGGAGAAATATCCTCCAGTACATCCAGCGCACTCACAATTCCGAGCAGCAGAAGTGTGTTCTCATCTAAAGATTAAGGAGTGAAACATTATCTTTAAAGTAAGAGTCCTGCGAAGCACCAACCCCTGTGTCCCTGGGTGTGACTGCAGACCTATTCATAATGAAAGGGGATTTTAAACTTCTCATTGTCTTACGTGTATTATCCCCCTTCCACCTGCACTTAGAGCCGGGGGGGGGGGGGGATCAGCATCATCACGCTGAAGAGGAGACGTTACTATTGTGAGGTAATGTTCAGGGCACGGGGTCTCCCACTCTCCAGTGTTGCTGGGTGGCAGAAACTCATGCCTCAGTTTCCACTTTGCCTGCATCTACATAATTTTCATTTCAACCTTTGTGTGGAGACTTGACACAAACACGCATTTCACCGTTTTTTGTGTTTTTAACAATTGTGTCATTAAACAACATTTTTTCACCTCTTCTCCGAGTCAATTCCTTTATGGGACCCAAATTGTGAGTTGTCGTTTTTGACTTGGACAAAAAGACAACTTCTCAGAACCATTGGATTATGATTAGAAATGCCGCGCCACTAAATGCTCGGGTACTCTTATCGAGACGACTTTTCCCATGCTCGAGTGCTCGTCTCGACATCACGAGCCCCTTGCAGTCAGAGGGAGACTCGCAGCATTTTTCCGAGGGACCGGCTTGCCCAGGGAGCTGGCCAAACCCTGGGCCCACCTCAGAAACGGCTGCAACACACCCGGGACCATGGACGGACGCACGCCGGGCCATCATGCATGGATGCTTTGGGCTGCTTTAATGCACCTATTAGCCCCAAAATTATGGCGAAACCACAGCATGGCCATGACGAGTGACCGATGGGTCAGATGCCTCTCCCCAAACATGCAATAACTTGACCCTGACCTGGATAGGGAGGCATGCGCAGGCAGCGGTGCGCACAAAAGCAGTGGCAGTGTAGAGAGTCTCATGGCGACTACCCTAAATGGACTCCGGTTTCCACCAAAGGAGGAAATGGAATTCCTATGCGAACAAAGGTTGAGGTTCATTTAGTCTATAACACCATGCAGGTGGCCGAACATAGTGACCAAGTTCCATAACGATCTGGTGAAACACCGAAAAATGAGCCCTGAACAGTCCTTTGATAATGGGACGAACCATTCGTGGTAGGCGCATGAGACGACTCCCTGATTAAGAGACAGACATATGGGGCATTCATATTGCCGCTTATGCTTGACTTCAAGGTCTCCAGCATGGCGGCGATCAGATGGGCCGAGTTCCACTAGGTATTGGTGAAAAACTTGAAAATTCTGCTGACACAGCTCGTTTGATAAGGGGATGATGTGCTGCGATATCCTCTCATGCTCCAGGTTCTGGGGTATAGAGAGTTGAAATGGACATTGGTTGGACGCTGGTGGAGGAATGTGAGGAAAAGGACAGAAACAGCAGTGGGCAGCATACATGATGACTCTGAGGTGCCTAATTTGGATGGGAGCTGGCAGTCCGCTGACAGGCGAGCTTCAACCTATCCGGCCCTTCCTCGGCCTCCTGCCCCACCCAAAAGGGCTGGTGGGCCAGAGCGTTACTTTGTGAAAAACTTATAATTTCAAATCAGCCGGGGTCGTTGACATTTTCACCCTAGGATAAGGGAATAGCATAGTAGTTCTAATTTTTAATTTGTTTTACGAAATGTTCCATGATAGAGCGCACGCATATGGGGCATCATATTGCGCTGCTTGTTGACCACTTCAGGTTCTCCACATGGCGGCAACAAGAGGGCAGTTCCTATTATCTGGTGAACAACCACCGAAAATTCTGCCTGACACAGGTTTCCGTTTGATAAGGGACGATGTTAGGTAGGCAGTGACTAGTAGTAGATTAAAGGGGTGCCCAGTTAAAACTATGTAGTTGATCTTGAACCTGTTGTATTAAGTCACCAGTGTAAGTAGCGTTTCTTATACGTTTAGGATATGGCGGGTAGGGGATGTAAACAGATGCGCATGAAGCGCTGAAATGAAATAAATTGTAATGAAAAAGTTTGCCAGTTATTTTGTTGGATTTTCACAGCAGGGTGGGACAAGTTAACAAGTTCGCTGTGGAAGCCATTACAAACCAACACATCTGCCCGCACACGCTCGTTTGATAAAGGGACGATGTATGGATGCACGTGAAAGTAGTGAGAATAAAGAGATTCAAGTGCTGCCTTATTGTTTAAAACGATGTGTAGTTGGATCTCTGACGATGGAGGTCTGGCGCTCACTGCCAGGCGAGCTTTTCCGCAATCAAGCCATGTCTCAGGCTCTCCCCAAACAGCATTCTAAAACCTTTGTATAAATCCAAGTGTATGTCGTCTTATACGTTTAGGATATGGCGGGTGAGGGGAAGTAACAGATGGCAAGAACGCTGAAATAACAATTGGAAGATTAAAAGTTGCCAGTATTTTGTGTGATTACACATCAGGGTGGCGACAAAGTTAACAAGTTTGATGTGGAAGCCATGAAAAACAACCCAAAATTTGCCCGACAAGCTCTTTGATAAGGGGACTATGTATGGAGGCAGTAGTGAAAATAGTGTAGATTAAAGTGCTGCAGTTTAAAAAACTTGTTAGTTGGATTTGAGATTGGAGCTGGCGATCCGCTACCAGGCAGCTTTCGCCCAATCCAGCACCTCTGCTCTAGGCTACTCCCCAAAAACAGCACTTCTAGGACCTTTTGTTAAAGATCAAGTGTAGTAGCGTCTTATAAGTTCTGGGTATGGCGGAGGGAGGGGATGTAAACAGATGCACAAGAAGCGCTGAATAATATTGGTAAATGATAAAGTTTGATAGTATATTTTGTGGATTAACCCAGCAGTCCCGCGTGGCGACAATATGTCACCATCGTTTGATGTGGAATCCACTGAAAACAACCCCAAAATTCTGTCCTGACACACGTTCGTTTGTTAAGGAGACCATGTATGGTAGGCTAGCTAGTGGCACCCACTTATGGATCGCCAGCTATGGCCCCGAAGTGACCCTCTTTCCCTCTCCTCGTGGCGTGCACTGGAGATCACGTGTGGAGCAGCTAAAAGAACTTCATGGCATGGGCAGGCTGCTATGCGAGACAAATTTAATATGGATACTGCTGTGTGTGGAAGTCCAAAAAAGTTTGCAAACCAGAGGAGCACGGATCGGTGGTCATCCAGAAAAATTAATAGATTGAGGCCGTGTATGTGGGCACTACACCAAAAATTGCTGTTTAAACAGAGGACCCTCCCCCCATTCTGCCCGGGTAGTGGCCCTCCAGTAAAAATGTATAATTACAATAGAGAGTCATCTAGCTAGAGCGGGGGGTGGCCTGGCAAACAAACTCGCCCAGGTTCTCTATCTTGCTGTGTACACAGAGGGGAAGGCGGACATGAGGAGGAGGAGTGCATTACATTAATTCAGGATTGGCTCTTTCAACACGGTGGAGAATGGAAAAATCCGAGAAAGAAATCTCGAGGCTTTTTTCATCTTGATAGCGTCAGACCTGTCAAGCTGTCAGCTGACAGGCCTGTACGCTTATCGGTGATGATTCCCCAGCGCACTTGAAAACCCCCGTCTCGGTACACGACGTAGCGCGGTCAGGGCAGGCAAGAACCTCAGGCGTACAGCGCCAGTTCGTTGCCACATGTCAGCTTTGAACCCAGTAGTTTGTATGGAGCTTGTGATACATTAGGACGATGGTTGGGTCAGTCAGTAACGTCCTCCACTCACACATCTTTTTGTATAATGACTCCAGCCCTATGCCGGACTGGGGACAGGTGACAGTGTCCTTGCTGGGGTGACATAACTGGCAAGGACTCGCTTGTAAAGTGTACCGCCTGCAGTGCTCGAAAACTGCCTGCTCGCCTCACTCTCCCTCGTACTTGTCCCGCAGAAAGTACGCCCCCTCTTGCTCTCTAGCGCTGTAGAAGGGGGACATACTGTTTCCTTGGCTTGTGATGCCAGGGCGCTGGTATTCATGCATTCCTCACAATCCTTCCTCTCAGGGATGAGTGTGGAAGACTATTTGCTTGTACCGTGGGTCCCAGGAGAGTGATACCCAGAATCGGTGCGTGAATAAATCTTGACGCCGAGGTCACGGGGTAGCAGCCTGATGAATCTGCCATATGTGGCCGAGTCACAACGCGCAAGAATTCACTCCCCCTATGCGCATCCTCCTCCTGCCAATCTCTGGACTGCCCTTTCTTCTATCACTCCTCAATCCTACTCTGCGACACACGGAACATGAGACCCCCCGGATGAACAATGTCCCCTCTCTGTCTCGCCAAAATTCACCTCCACTCCTCCGTAGCGCTGAGAAACCAGACCTAGGGTGGCTTGGTAATCAACAAGGAACTTCTTTCCCCTCTTCTGGCCTGACGACCAGAAAGTTCCGACTTATACTGAGGCCCAAGACGAGTTTTTCATCAGGCCAAGGCACGGATGGTGGGCTGATGATTGGCGCCATCGCCCACTGCCCATCTGTGTGTGACTCCCAAAAGTTTACTCAGCACCTGACGATATAGACATCACACGTCCACTCTCATCTGTAGACTGAGGAAGCTCCTGACTGCAACCTGACTACCAGTTCTGGCGTGGAAGTACGTGTAGACGTGATCTGGCAGTCTACAATCGCTCTGCGCTCTGATTCCTGCACTATGAGATTTAAAACCATGGCCAGGCATTGGCACAGTGTCATCGCAGCAGTTGCTTAGCCCCCACCAGGTTTACGGCTTCTGTCATTCACCCACAACATGCCTGGCTTCACAGGTTCAGAAACGGTGCCAAGCCACAGATCAGTCTGGCAGGATGCCCTGTAATATCTTTGGGCGTGTGGCCTTTTATCGCCTAGCTCACATTTGAGCACCGCCTGCTTCGTCTTAGCGATGGCCTGTGCTTGCCTAGCACTACCGACTGCATGCGCGCCCATGCCTCACGGATGGTTATACGGAGAGGAGGAGTGAGGCGGAGGTGGGAGGAGGAGTGGAGCATTAGTAGCGACCTTTGAGACCTGGACCAGAGGTGCCCCGCAAATCTCGCGTTCATGCTATATGACTTCTCCCAGGTGTCAGACTGGTTCCGATCCTCACCAAGTAACCCTGTCGCCGTCAGACGAACCATATAGTGCCCTGCCGCGCAGCACTCGTCCCGTGTCCCTGCATCAAGGTGGACTTCGTCAGAAACGGCGTTGGTCAGGGCAACGGATGATGTTCTCTGCCACGTGCTGTGCAGTGCTGGGACGGCACATCGGGAAATCCAGTAGTGGGGTGGGGACCGAATACGAGGGGCGCCGCCGCATGAGGTTCGCCAAAGGCTCGTCTCTACCAGCCCTATAGGGCAGCACTCCAGTGCTAACGCACTTGAGTATGTGGACGTTGAGGGCTTGGCGTATGGTGGTTTGCGTCTAACTTCCTTTTCGACTTCCAGCGTCTGGGGTAATGGAGAGCTGAACGCTGTGGGATGCTGTGTGCAGGATTGTGAGGGAAGATGGGGCTTTTGGCAAGGGCAGGTGTTGGCCGTGAGTCCTGGTCAGCCCGGGGCTGACTAGCGATGACACAGGGAAGGCAGCAGTGGTGTTGTGCCTCACCACTCTCTCCTCCTCCTCCTCTTCCCCCCCCTTCCCCCTCCCCCCCCCCTCGCCGGAGTGAACGGGTCTGGTGCACTTGAGTGGGGTGTTAGGATTCATATGCCTGGACAATGGTGGTAGTTACGTCGTTCAGTGCTGAAACTCCTGACTGATCCTGGTTGGTTCAGAGTTGCACACCACAGTCCGTCGGTCCAATCCGGTGTTTTTTCAAGACCCTCCCAGACGTCTGAAACTCTAGCCCGCGCCACACGGGAGCGTGCACTACGGCAAATTTGAGGCACGCCTGGAGAGGTCACTAGCTCTGGCCCCTGCCTCCCGTTGCCCCACCACTGCCTCTCCACCTGTTCTGTATAGGACTTCGCCTCCGTCTCAGAACACTGTGTTCGACGGCCTATCAACCCAGTTGGGTCTGTCACCTCATCATCCTCCTAACCCTAGTCTCGCTCCCCCCTCTGACACCTCCCTGCCCTGACAACAACTTCACACCGCGCTACTGACACGTAGTCCTCCATGCACTCCGACATACTTACACACTCTCTTCCCTACGTCAAAATGTCATCATTACCCATAGACGAGACGGGTTGAAAACCTGGGCATCGAAAATTGCTCAGCAGCAACCGGTACAAGTGTTTTGTGAATGTGGGAGAAGGGTCCAAAAATTCTTCCCCCCCCTCCCTCACTGTTTCCCTCTCCCCCCTCCCCCCCCTCCTCTTCCCTTCCCCCGTCTTCCCCCTCCCCCCCCTTCCCCCCCTTCCCTCACCCCCCTTCCTCCCCCTCTCTCCCACTCATCCTTCACTCCCTCCTCCCTCTCTCCCTTTTGTCTCCCCCCCCCCTCCTTCCCCCCTCCCCTCAGAATAGCGGGTCTCACAAGGCCATTTTACTGTCGGGAGGGGCAGACTGGCGGGAAGGAGGCGGAGGGGACCAGGAGCTGATGAGCCGGAGGTGCTGATTTCGGTGAATGGTGTGGATGCTTGGAAGCGACGCTGGTGGGACAATTGCTAGAACTTGTCCGCACTCCACGACTCACCTCTTAGCACTGTTCTGGCCTCAACATGTCTCTCCACAGTCCTCGTAACTTGACGACATGATGAACCAAGCGGAGTGTAGCTCTGCGGCGTTCCCCTGCCCCCTCTCAGCACGGTGGTGTCTCCCCCCCACGCCCCTCGTCTCACCCCTAGCCCTCGGGTTTAAACATTTTCCAACATTACAGTGTAAACTTTTTAATTATTTTTTTTTTTTGTCGTTATTTTTTTATTTTTTTTTTTTACACAAAACGATGCCATACCTATTGCTATGGCTAGTTCTCAACCTACACTGACCAGCACACAAACCTGGGATTTGTCTTGTGTGCTGATGACTTGAGCTCTAAAATGAACTAAAGGTAAAAAATAAATATCAGCAGACTCTGCCTAATTCCTCCAAACCCTTGATAAATTGTCCCCACTTCCAGTGTTTGACTGGCTGGCTATGCGTTGTCCTAAGAGCTCACCCACCGGTCAGCAGCTTCCAGCGCACATTCCTCACTCGGATCTGCTGCAATATCTAAGCCACGCAAGCCCAAGGCCCACACGCAACCAAAAGCACATATCACGCTATTGTCGGCCTACAGTCCGCCGTTGGGGTCTCTCATGGCTATTTGTCAGCCTACAGGCAAGCACCTGCATTTGCCAAGATGAGTTGAGCTATACAATGCCAATACAGCTAAAAGGTGGCATATGTAGTGTGCATCTAAAGGCGGAACACACCGGTATCGCAAGTCCCCCTGCAAATTCCTCTCACATATCGGTACTACTCACTAATTCATGGCCAGACAAGCCCAGCCACAAGCACACAAAAACAAAATGTATCAACGTTATTGTACCCTAAAAGGGCTGTTGGTGGTTCTTGTAGAAATCCTCCTGCCTACATCATATTCTAATAGAAGCCTAACCCGCTTTCCCTGACCAGCAGCAGCTCTCCTACCCTAGCAGCATCCAGACACAGAATGATCCGAGCAGCGCGGGCCCGGAGGGGCTAGTCTCTTCCAGGGTCACCTGATCTGCCCCAGCCACCCACTGCTATCGACGTGTCCAGTCATGCGTGGTGGAGAATCACAGCCTGGCTGGCGTTAGGCTGATTGGCTCTGTTTCCTGGGCCGCCAAAAGCAAAACGGCGGAGATGGCCATTTTCTCGAGCGGGCGAAGGCTATCTCCGCCAACGCCGTTTCGATCGCAATGCTCGCAACGCAACATCAAGCCGGACGCGTATGATTCGCTCATCTCACTTATGTATTCTTATTGGTGTCTGTGCCTACAATATTGGGCCCGGATCTGTAATGAATGCAGTCTATCTACGACTTGCTGTTATCATTAGCATTATGGGATGTATAAGACTCTGATTTGTTGCTGGTTGGTTTTTTTTTTTTTAGAGTGGTTTTTGTTCATGTGTGGGTCTTTCATGTCTGCTATAGAAATCTAAATATTGGGATCAATGGCCGCTCCTGCAGTAATATTATGGACGATCCTCCTCCCCTAGAGATGACAGCACGTGGCCGTGCACACCGGAAAAGACGGGACATGTCCTTTTTCCGCCCAGTGCTAAGCCTGAGCGGTAGGGGCTGGCTAGACTCTGCCACCTTCCATAAATCGCATGATATCGTCAGAATCATTGACAGAGAGTTCACTATTTAGCCTCCCAGGCGCACATATCGCATAAATTATGTTCTATATTTACTTGTCTTAGGAGCGTCTAGCGCAAGGTGCCTCAATGTCTGATGAGGTCACAGGATCCGGTTCTAAGGACATATCTTTTGATTACAGCCGTTCTTTGGGAAGAATATGCGCCTGCAGCTGCCAACGTGGCGACCAGTAATGAAGTGCCACAAACCTCCCCCTCCTACTTGGTGACAGCTGTACCAGGCCTACAGGAGGCAGGCTGCCAGCGCTATTCTGTATCCATTGCACTGTACATCACTGCTTCTCCTTCTGTTGTGCTTTCGTAATATCCCTTCTCACCAGCCAGGTGATATCTCTATCTATGTGCGAGGCTATCCCTACCTGTCGTCACGCGATTACATGCTCTCCCATTACCCTCACCCTGTGCTGTCTGGCGATTATCATCCAAGCTTACCTACCTCACTACTGTTTTTTTCTTGGCGCTGTTGGTTATATTCATTACCTCCACCCTTGTGTTATGCTGCTGTCATAGGGGTCGTATTAGTTACATCACCCACTGTAGTCTTGGGCTGATGTCATATGGGGTATTAGTACATCACCAATACGGTATTACTATGGCTGAGTATATGGGCCGCCACACATTGTGTAGCGCAGGAGAATACCCTCATGATTTCCTGTCAGTCTCAATGTCCCCGACTTGAATCTTTTCCTTCTACCATCCTCACACATTTCAGACCTGGGCTATCAGACTTCTATAGCATGTTACCCGACCACTGTAGTCATGGCCTGTGATGTTATGGGTGAAGTATTTAGTACAGCACATACGGTCATCTTGGTGATGTACTGGGCGGCGCACATTGTAGGTATTTACCAGGGTAGAACTCTCTGAATTCCTGTCGTCTCCAGGTCAACTATAATCTGTCTTCCAATTACCTCACACCTTTCAGACATGGCTGATACTCCTTTACAGCCTGTTCTTGTCACTACACACTGTCCAGATATGACTAAGTATGATTAGTATTATTCCCTCCCATATTCTCTGCTATAGGATGATGTTCTGAGCGTCTGTTTATTCATCTCACACCTGTATTATGGACCTGATTTTATTGGAGTATTTTTCCTACTCCAGCACTGTAGATATAGCTGATGAACTAGTTAACTTATTCATTCAATCATCTATATATCTGCATTTGCTCCATGTGCCTTATGGGCACTTATTGCCTCTCATCATTATCGCTATGACTGAGTATATTGGGACGTTATTCCTCACCCCTGTATAGCTGACTGATGTTATGGGGGGCTTATACCTCCCATACGTAGAATCTGGCTTTTATGTCTCTATGGGTCATTAGTACTCACGACTGTAGATCATGACTGATGTGATATGGAGTTTTTATCCACCTCACTATGTAGCTTGCTGTGTATATGGGGTCTTTTACCCTCACATCGGCTGGTCTGACTTTGTCTTATGGGAGCACCACCATTGTCAGGTTCATGCCCAGGAGGCATTAACTCCTGATTCCTGTCAGTCTCCTGCTCCACTAATGTGCATCTTCTTCTGATCGACCTCCCCCATCTAGCACACGGCTGATTCCCGTTCTGAGCTTGTTACCGTTCACATGTAGGTCAATAGACTGCTGTCATTGGGGTCATTTAACCCTCACTTGTATCGCATCTGCCATATGTATCATTGGAGTCATTTTTGCCTCCACACACAGTCAGCATCTGCTGTTATATCTGTTTAGTTGGCAGTCATTATTACCTCACACACTGGAAGTTATGGTGATGGTATTGCTCTTCAGTACGGTTATTGGTGACCTTACCCCATGATCTGTGAGATTCTGGATTCTTTTTCCTGCTTTCATTTTACCTGAGTTCATTTTGTCAACAGCAGATCTCACAATCTTCTTCTTTTTCTCAGAGGCCACATCCAATATCTCAACCTGATGTCCCTTGTGGTCTCCGGTCACCCAGCAGGACACACAGATACAGGTGGAATCCATAGTACAATAGTATTTTATAGCCTCCTTGTGTCTGGAGCATTTTCTTTCCTCCAGGTTAAACGTAGGATCAATTAAAATATGTTCTGAGGACTTACTGTGTCTCTGTAGGTGTTTCTCACAGAAAGATGCCTCACATCTCAGACATGTTCTTTCAGCCGGTTCAGGAGAATCGCAGTAGGTACAGCAGACTCTTGCCATCTCAAAATCAGGCAGAGTAGATGAAGGCTCCACTGTATTCCCCAGTTTCCTGTTCTTTTCCAAGATCGGTCGTCACAAAAAGTTCTTTCCGCAATTAGGACAGGAATATCCTCCAGTACATCCAGCGCACTCACAATACACGAGCAGCAGAAGTTGTGTCTCATCTGAAGGATTCAGGAGTGAAACATCATCTTATATGCAGTAAGAGGGCGGAGAGTCCTGCAGAAGCACCAACCCCTGCGGTCCTGGGTGTGACTGTCAGACCTATTCATAATGAAAGGGATTTACATTCTCATTGTCTTTATGTGTATTTCCCCCATTCACCTGCACTGAGAGCCGGGGGAGCAGCATCAGCACCTGAATGACTGGAGACGTTACTATTGTGAGGGTAATGTCAGGGCGGGGGTCTCACACCTCTCCAGGATGTGCTGGGATGGAAACTAGGCCTCAGTATCACTTTTGCCTATATGAATAATTATTATGTTAGCTTTCTTGGTAAATTCAGGTCTTGTTTTTGAGTTTTTCATTTTGTACTATTAAATAACATTTAAGCTTCTTCTATAGGTCAATACAACTTCAGAGATACCAAACATGTACAGTTTTGTATCGTTTTATGGCATGTCAAAACGAAACTGGCTATTTTTTGCCAGGGCCAAATGGCTCTGGCTTATAGTTATCTCATGATATTTAATTTTTCTGGAGGGCCAACTAACCTGTCTCTCTGTTTTAAACAATTTTTTGGACGCCACATACAGGCACTCAATTGACTTTAATCTTTTTGGAGGCCAGCTACCTGCTCCTCTGGGTTTGAAACTTTTTTGACTCCCCATACAGGCACTCAATCGTTGTTATTTTCTGGAGGACCAGCTACCTGCATCTTAGGTTTGAAAACTTTTTTGGACTGTCACATAAGGCACTCAATTCATATTTATCTTTTTGGAGGACCAGATACCTGCTCCTTTGGTTTTGCCACTTTTTTTGGAAAAACCCCACATACAGGCACTCAACTATGTAATTTTCATGGAGGACCTGCAACTGCTCTCTCTGGTTTGAAAACTTTTTTGGACTGCCAACATTACAGGCACTATCCCAAATTTAATTGTCTCCATAGCCCTCTCAACGTCGATCTTTTGTAGCTGACGCCTTCAAGGTTGTCTCATTGCTACTCTCCAACGTCATGCCATAGCTGCCTCCAAAAGGTGTCCATAGATGCCTCATACATGGTCCATATTCAAAAGAGCGGTGGCAGGCCAGATATTTTGGATGTTTTCATGGCTTCTCATGTTTAACTTTGTCGCACCCTGCATGTGGTAATCCACAAAATATATGGCAAACTTTATCCATGTACGATTTATTTTTCAAGCGCTTTTGCGATGGTTACATTCCCTCAACCGCCATATCCCAAACTTATAAGAACGCACTACACTTGCTTTATAAAAAGGTTTTTAGAGTGTGTTGGGGACGTGCCGAGACGACAGGGGCTTTGGAATTGGCGGAAAGACTCCGGCTGGCCAGCGTTAGCGCCAGCACATCCAAGATTCCAACTAACATAGTTTGTAACTGCAGCACCTTTAATTATACTAGTTCAACTGCCTCCATGCCATGGTCCCTTATCAAACTTGAGCGTGTTCAGGGAATTTTGGGTTGTGTTCATGCGTTCCACATCAAAATTGTTAACTTTGTCGCCACCCTGCTGGTAATCCACAAAAGATATTGGCAAACTATTGTCATTCCCATTTATTTCGAGCGCTTCTTGCGCATCTGTTTACATTCCCTCACCCGCCAATATCCTAACATCTTATAAGAAACGCATACACTGATTTATTACAAAAGGTTTAGAGTGCTGTTGGGGAGTAGCTAGAGACAGGGGCTGGATGGCGAAGCGAGTGGCCAGGCTCGACGGAGCGGGCCAGCTCCATCCCAAACTCCAAAACTAACATAGTTTTAACTGCAGCATTTAATCTACTATAGTTTCAACTGCCTCCAACTACATGGTCCCTCTATCAAATGCAGCTGTGTCAGGGCAGAATTTTTGGTTGTTTTGCATGGCTTCCCATCAAACTTGTTAAACTGTCGCACCCTGCTGTGTGTAATCCACAAAATATACTGGCAAATTTATCATTTCCGATATTATTTGAGCGCTTCTGTCAACTCCTTTGGTTCCTCTCTGTCACCCATGGTGTTTTAAGCCTGGAGTCATTTGGGGGTATGTTGACACAAGACATCGCTAGCTGCCGCTGTAGCCGCGGACTAGGAAAGGAGCATTGAGGGAAAGGGAGACGTTCGGGCGCACTAGGAGAAGTGTAGGGATCAGATTATGGCGATTAGAATGTATCTATCATTCGGTCAAGCAATTGATGGAATTGCATAGGGCGTGGCAGATGTGCTTATAAGAAAGCCGTCAGAGGCATCCATGCGATCTGACTGCCCTGCTGTTTCCTGTTCCATTTACCGTCGGTGTTTATCCTCTTTCTTGAGTTCCCCAGGTTGCGTTGGCCAAGCTTCACTCGTGCAGATCCATGGTCCTCCTTGAAAAATGCCGGTCTCCAGTGACTTCAATGGGGCTCGTTATTCGGACGAGCACTAGAGCGGACATCGGAAAAAGTTCTCTGAAAACAGAGTACCCGAGCATTTAGTTGCTCGATACTCTCTGACTAATAACCCTACATGAGAATATGCTCCATACACATAAATGTATAACTTCTCATACAAACAATAACATTTCTGAAAGGGACAACCCCTTATACTGGGAAAGGGGAATTTCTTTGCATATAAGCTAGGGGGGCCATGTTTATGGGACAACCCGGCCCAGTGGGTGCCTCCCGCTACCAACACCCTATCCAAGACAAGGGTTGATAACCCCAATTCTCCTGGTGTACCCACATACAGCCACGGTCCCCACTATCGTCACTGTGCTGATGCTGCAGTTACAGCCTGTGACCACTACATGAATACAGTACGTCAGGCTTGTGTCCTAATATCATAGTATCATAGGTATACGGTTGAAAAAAGACACATCTCCAACTCAAACAAGGAAGGGAAGGGATGAGAAGAGATTTATGGAAACATTTCTATGTAAAAGGCAACTAAACCCATCTTGAAGTTCTGCTGTCCTTGCTGTGACCAGCTGAGGCAGGATATTCACAGATACAGTTCAGTTGAGTTGATGACTAGTAATCAACTGATGCAGGCTTCATGGTGTCAGCCCAATATATATTCCTGGCTCACCATCTTATGAGTGTTTATACTCAAACCATTGCCATTGGGCATGGGGGATGAAAACAGGCCAAGGCTACGTGCAAGAATGGTTCGTGTTGGAAAGCAGACATCTTTCTTGTCACCATGTGATTAGAGGTGTATGACCAACAAAGTTAATATAAAAACAAATATCCATATTATGGGTAAGAGTTAAAATATTTTCATATAGATGGTTTAAACAAATTATTAGAAGAAAAAATATGTGGAAACTCAGGAGACATGAACCGGGTGATGAAATCATAAGCATCCAACTCTCATGGGTATATTACATCAGGCCGTGACTGTCCCAACACACAATAAAACCCTCCATGCGCTCCTTGGCTCTCAGTGAAAAAAAAAAATTACAATAGGACAAGCCTTTGGTTACTGCAACGGTAAGTCTCCACCCCACGCTATTGTATTGAAAATAAATTTTTATTTTACCATTTTTATCAATAGTTTTTCAAATAATCCAAAACGTATGAGGTCAGTAGGTTTGGACGCTTTATCTTACTCATGCATTTTATTTTTTTAACAAATTTACACATGTAAAAAAAAATATACATATATCAAATCAGCCACTCGTAGCCACAGTAATGTCTCCTAGGATATTCTCAGAATAATTACATTGTAATCAAAATATTTGCAAAATATCACTCTCAGAAATGTGAAAATGATGGCAAAAACATTTGTAAGAATAATGAAATTTCATTACACAGAATTCAACAGTACTTTAAATATATACAGGCGGTCCCCTACTTAAGAACAGCCATAATTGAACGTTTATCCACATTGTCAGGTTTCTTGATCTTTTGAGATTTTTTCGTCTCATCTGAGACAAAAAGATCAAAAAGTAGTTCAGACACCAGACAATGCAGTGCTACACCCCCCCATTGACTCCTTTCCATCGTCTAATCTAGCACTAGTACATTTACATTTCTATCTTTAAATATTTTCATAAACAGAAATAAATGAAGTTTGGTGCCGTTACCTCCAGAAGATGTAGAACATTTCCATAATTTGGGCCCAAAATAGTTCACAATTGTGAAGCTTTCAACCATAATTTTTTTATACGGATCTACGATTAGTTTGTCGACATTGCCAGGCCAATGTCTCATTCCCATCCGACTCTTTCTTGGCCAGAGCTTTGGAAAGACAAGGAGCAGGACTCTCAAAGTTTTCAAAGTTTGGTGTTTAAAGGTCTGGAAGGGGATTATTGTCAGTTCATGAACTAAGACTTTTGTTGGTGCCCAATCCCTTACTACGGTAGGAACTTTATTGGCATGGATTCCTTATTTTCACACATGGCTCAGCTACCATCCAATAAGATGTCTAACATCTCCACTCCCACAGAAAGTTACATTTCTCCAAGAGATGGTCCATGATGTGAAGCACATATTTTCATAATCCATCATATTTTTCCCTTTCCCCCATAACGTTTTCTATGGATCTACAAATGCTGTGAGTATATCCATGGCCAATATCTCATTCCATCGACTCTTTCATGGTTAGATCTTGGAAACACAAGGAGCAGGAACAAGACGTGTTGTCAATGTCGACCTCAATGGGACTGATATGTCTGTTGAGGAACTCTGACTTTTCAGAAAAGCTACACACAAAAATGTTATCTAATATTTGGAATTGAATATAATGTGGACAATGCTTTATCTGGATGTCTTCGTCTCACTTTGTGTCCACTGCCTTCCTTCGAAGTGCCTATTATATTAATGTAGGTTTTGCTTTTATCGTTATCTATAACAAAAGTTACATTTAAAATCTGATGTGATAAAAGTTTCCCTTTTTTACAGCTTAGAAAATCTCATGTATTAGCATTCTAACCTTTATAGCTCCACACCAGTTGTAACAGTAGGTGTTGTCTATGAATATTGCTCAGATCTAAGAGGTCCCACCACCCAATAATTCCAATCTCTTGTATCTTGAGATAAGCCGAGCAGCCTATATTTTACCATAAATACTGGGAAACCCTATTGACTCAAGTATAGCCTAAGGTGGGAAATGCATTGACCCATGCAAAACAAGGAGAGGGAGAGCAGTGGAAGCACTATAAGGTAAGTATAGTCTATAACACGTTTAATACAGTAGCTCCTTCTACAAATGTGTCTGGTCCAGGTTGTTAGTCTTCAAGGACTTTAAGTAAGTCTTCAATTATAGAACCATAGACATAACTACAGTCAACAAGTGAACGGTTGATACATATATAATAATTGATATCATTTTCTATCATGCTAAATAAATTGTATATTTATGATATATATATAAGTAAGAAAAACTACAGTACATGTTTTTTTTTTCTAGACTTTGAGGAAACCCTCATGAAGAATGAGAGTCTCTTAAATATTTTTACATGTTGCCATTTCTGGAGAGACGAGGAGTAAACCCTTCATCACGGCTTCTTTCCTGATATAGTGGTCGGAGGTTTGTCTCCGTGCTGCTGCTCCCCGGAGTCTCCGTCCTGCTCACCGTGTTCTTCAATGTGTTCTTCACACATATATATTGTTCTTCACATACTATTTTGTTCGCACCGTTCCGCGCGTATCTTCCGACAAGTAAGCAGATGCTGCTCCCCGGTGTCTCCGTGCTGCCCCGATGTCTCCGTGCTGCCCCGGTGTCTCCGTCCTGCCCGATGTCTCCGTGCTGCCCGATGTCTCCGTGCTGCCCCGATGTCTCCGTGCTGCACCGATGTCTCCGTGCTGCCCCGGTGTCTCCGTTCTGCCCGATGTCTCTGTGCTGCCCCGGTGTGTCCGTTCTGCCCGATGTCTCCGTGCTGCCCCGATGTCTCCGTGCTGCTGTTCCCCCGATGTCTCCGTGCTGCTGCTCCCCGGAGTCTCCGTCCTGCTCACCATGTTCTTCAATGTGTTCTACACACATATATATTGTTCTTCACATGCTATTTTGTTTGCACCATTCCACACGTATCTTCCGACAAGTAAGCAGATGTGCTGAACATCTGTAATCTATCTATCTACAGTGTTCTTCACTGTGTTTTTCACTTAAATGATCCTGTGTTCACTGTTTTTATTCTATTCTTCATTGTTCTTCACTGTGTTTTTTTAATTAAATGCTCGATCTCGAGCAGGGGAAATACTTGTCCGAGCAACGAGCCGTTTCGAGTACCTTAATACTCGAACGAGCATCAAGCTCAG
>WNYA01000138.1:0-143426 GCA_019512145.1 Engystomops pustulosus | reverse complement strand
ATCCGGTTTAAGGAACAGTCATCATTTTATTATCAGCAGTTCTTTGATTAAGAATATGGAGCCTGCAGCTGCCAACATGGCGATCAGTGGTGAAGTGTCCACAGCTCTTAGCATTGCAGTGCACCGCAAACCACTCCCCCTTACTCTGAGTGACAGCTGTAACAGGCTACTAGGAGGAGGCGCAGCTATTTCTGTAATACATGACTGTAATACATGGCTCCTCATGTATGTGCTTTCAGTAATATTTCACATGGAAGACAAGGCAGATATATCATATATGTGAGAGATATTACTAAATGTAATCACCAAGTTACATCTGCTCCCAATTACCTCACACTGTGGTGTCATGGCGGATATATATATAAGCTTACTACCTCACACACTGTAGATATGGCTGATGTATATGGGAGTATTAGTACATCACATACGGTATATATGGCTGATGTATATGGGAGTATTAGTACATCACATACAGTATATATGGCTGATGTATATGGCAGCACACATTGTAGGTATGACAGGAGGAATAACTCATGAATTCCTGTAGTCTCCATGTCCACTAATAAATCTTCTTCCAATTACCTCACACATTTCAGTCATGGCTGATATACGATATATGAGCATGTTACCGTATACACTGTATATATGACTGATGTATATGGGATCATTATCACCTCACAAACTGTAGATATGACTGATGTATATGAGAGTATTATTCCCTCACATATTATAGTTATGACTGATGTATATGAGAGTATTATTACCTCATACACTGTAGACATGGCTGATGTATATTGCAGTATTTTTACCTTATATATAGTATATATGGCTTATGTATGTTGGAGTATTATTCCCTCACATATTATAGATATGGCTGATGAATATGGAAGTATTATTACCTCACACACTGTAGATATGGCTGATGTATATGGGAGTATTAGTACATCACATACGGTATATATGGCTGATGTATATGGGAGCACACATTGTAGGTATGACAGGAGGAATAACTCATGAAGTCCTGTTGTCTCCATGTCCACTAATAAATCTTCTTCCAATTACCTCACACATTTCAGACATGGCTGATATACCGTATATGAGTATGATTCCGTACACACTGTATATATGACTGATGTATATGGGATCATTATCACCTCACAAACTGTAGATATGACTGATGTGTATGGGATCATTAATAACTTATAAACTGTAGACATGGCTGATATACCGTATATGAGTATGATTCCGTACACACTGTATATATGACTGATGTATATGGGACCATTATTACCTCACAACCGGTAGATATGGCTGATGAACAGTTAAGTATTATTCCCTCATATATTATAGATATGACTGATGTATATGAAAGTTTTATTACTGCACATACTATAGATATGGCTTATGAATATAGAAGTATTATTGCCTCACACAATTTACATATGGCTGATGTATTTGAGGGTTTTATTACTTCACATACTGCAGATATGACTGATGTATATATGAATATTATTACCTCACATACTGTAGTTATGACTGATGTATATTGGAGTATTTTTACCTCACAAACAGTAGATATGACTGATGTACAGTAGATTGGAGTATTATTACCTCACACACTGTAGTTATGGCTGATGTATGATCTTCAGTACGGTTATTGGTGACCTTATAATGTCCTCTGCCAGAATGAGAAGCTAAATTACGCCACCCCACATGATCCCCACATATCAGGAGGAGATGACATGTGACTGATCATATAAATGCCTGATGTTACTTCTGCTCATGCTAAAAACTAATTTCAATCCGATTTCTTTGAAATATTTTAATGAAAGTAACACAAACCAAGACAACAAAGCAATCAAATAATTCCAAATAGATCTAATTTGTTAAATTCAGGTTAAACACGTTTACTAGTGTCAGAATATGTCAAGTTGAAAGAAATCTTTTTTGTACAAAAGGTTCTAAGTTTATTAAAACTAACAAAACATATATAATGGGAATCCCCATAATTTCACCGACCCACAAAGCAAAAAGGGGGAGGCATCATTAGGTTAAAATCCGGTATAACAGAACCACAAGGAAAAAGTGTGTGCAAAAGCATTTTTTTGTTCCAAGTTCACGGCATTTGGAAATGTTCTCCCGCTTCCCAGTACACGGCATGGAAAATTCAGAGACTCGGAGATGAGTAATGTACGGTGTGCACAGTGCTGTCAGCTCCTTGCTTCCACTACAAAACCCTACAATAATACAAATAAAAGGGGGGCTAAAAGAGGAGGGCGCGAGGGGATGGGAGGGTCCTAAAGAGGGGGTTAAAACGTCATTTCGAACATTCGTGTCCCTGGAGGGAGGTGGCACGTAAAAAAGTGGGTTCGATGTCTGCATTCTTGTCTGGCTTGGGGGGATAGGGGGGGTCCCAGAGGGGGAACCCACAACCTCATCTGTTTAATTAATGATCATAAGTGTCATCTAGGTTAATAAAAGCCTTAAGGAATACCCTTTTAAGGTTTTGGGGGCCACAATGGGATGGAATATTATAAGGCAAAGGGGAGGATCTTTCGATAGGGAAAGAAGGGATGAAACGATCAAATAGGGGTAGTTACGAGCCGAACCAGAAAAAACGATAGTACAGCGTCGGGGATCGCCTTTTGTTGGTGGGGGTATTCTGTATGGAGGGGATGCTTCTGGAGAGAATTGAAAAAAGTGCGGGGGGATCTTAGGGGCCCGTTGCCCCCAGGATTCTTTTATGGGAACCCTAACAAAACGCCCCATCGATGCCTCACACCATTGTCATATGGGCTAATGTTTTTTTTGGAGGGAACGGAAAGTGGAGGACGCAACCAGCAAAACAAGCGGGGATAAGAGGCGCGAGGTGAAGGAACGGAAGGAATAGGGTAAGGAGATGCCCGCAACAGAGGCGAGAGAGGGGGGAGGGGATGAGGGAAGAGGAGGGGACCGCAACAGACGGGAAGAACGGATCGGAACAGATGAAACCACCGGGCGGCACAGTCCTCGATCGGACAATGGGAAAAAGAAAACCCGGTGACTGGGAGAAGGGAGAAGGCTGGAACGAGGGCCAACAGCGAGGAAGGGATAAAAGATAAACCGAAGGTGAGAGGGAGGGCGGGGCAGGAGGATGAGCGGGGTGAGCGAGGAGGAAAGCAATAGACGTGGACAGAAGAGAACGCGGGGGACCGGCCGGAGTGGTGGAGGGGGTCCAGGCAGCCGCAGGAAGGGAAAAAGCCCACAGCGGAGGAAGGGAGAATGGAGAGGGGAGGAGGCCACGAAAGAAGGTAAGCTGCCAGAGAGGAGCGAAGGAGGGGAGAGGGGTAGGAGGATATCGAACATGTAAGAAAGAGGGAGTTATGAGACAAGGTAGGCAGGGGGACTGGACGAGGAACAAAAAGTAATGGGAGCCCAGGGAAGCATGATAGGGCGTGACTGGAGTGGGAATCTAAACAGAAAAGGCCGAGAGAGGGGGGGAAGGAGGGGCGAGAGTGAGGTAGAGAGAGAAAGAAAACAAGTAACTGGAGAGCGGACGGATGTATAGGGGGGAGGACACAGTGATGAGTAAGAAACAGAAGGGTCAAGGCGAGGGAGGATGGGGTCTATATTGAATAGTATTTCAAGTAAACGGATGGGAGGGGACTGGCGAAGGGATAGGGGAGTAGGTATATGGGAGTATTAGTACATCACATACTGTAGATATGGCTGATGTATATGGGAGTATTATTACCTCACACACTGTAGATATGGCTGATGTATATGGGAGTATTAGTACATCACATACGGTATATATGGCTGATGTATATGGGAGCACACATTTTAGGTATGACAGGAGGAATAAATCATGAAGTCCTATAGTCTCAATGTTCACTAATAAATCTTCTTCCAATTACCTCACACATTTCAGACACGGCTGATATACGATATATGAGCTTGTTACCGTATACACTATAGATATGACTAAGTATGATTAAGTATTATTCCCTCACATATTATAGTTATGACTGATGTATATTGGAGTATTATTACCTCACATGCTGTAGATATGACTGATGTATATAGGAGTATTATTACCTCACACTGTAGATATGACTGATGTATATTGGAGTATTATTACCTCACACACTGTAGATATGACTGATGTATATTGGAGTATTATTACCTCACATACTGTAGATATGACTGATGTATATTGGAGTATTATTACCCCACATACTGTAGATATGACGGATGTATATTGGAGTATTATTACCTCACATACTGTAAATATGACTGATGTATATTGGAGTATTATTACCTCACATGCTGTAGATATGACTGATGTATATTGGAGTATTATTACCTCACATACTGTAGTTATGTCTGATGTATATAGGAGTATTATTACCTCACATACTGTAGATATGACTGATGTATATTGCAGTAGTTTTACCTTACATATAGTAGATATGGCTAATGTATGTTGGAGTATTATTACCTCACACACTGTATATATGGCTGATGTATATGGGAGTTTTAGTACATCACATACGGTATATATGGCTGATGTATATGGCAGCACACATTGTAGGTATGACAGGAGGAATAACTCATGAATTCCTGTAGTCTCCATGTCCACTAATGAATCTTCTTCCGATTACCTCACACATTTCAGACATGGCTGATATACGATATATGAGCATGTTACCGTATACACTGTAGATATGACTGGTGTGTATGGGATCATTATTACCTCACAAGAGGCAGATATGGTTGATGAATAGTTAAGTATTATTCCCTCATATATTATAGATTTGACTAATGTATATGAAAGTTTTATTACTGCACATACTGTAGATATGGCTGATGAATATAGAAGTATTATTGCCTCACACCAGGGGCGTCACTAGGTGGAAAGATTCGGGGCACAGGCCCCGGATCTTTTGTCCTGTGCCCCGGATGTCTGTGAGCAGAGACATGAGAGCCGGGGCAGAGAGAAGCACTCATCACAGAGGCCCCGCCCCCAGCTCTGCCGGAGACTCCTGCTTCAGGTTTATAGTAGGGGCAGTGAGGGGAAACAGGTCCCGTCATCCCCACAGCACAGGAACCTTCTCCTCCAGCCTCTTACAGCCCCTTCCACAGGCTGTCACATCTCCTCTCTGATGCTGCCCTTCCCCCAGCAGCTCCTCACACAAGCCCTGACTACGTGTGCAGGCTCCAGTGTCGGAGGGTGAGGGAGAGGCTGCAGCCATTACCTCAGCCCTGTCTGCTGCACCACACAGCAGAGAAGTTACCACATAAAATTCCCCTTCATAAAACATAGTAAGTGGCTTATAAGAGGATTCTCATAATGTAGTCCATGTATATAGTGTATGTATGTGTGTGTTCATCTATATACACAGTTTAGTATTCAGATGTTTCTGTATATTTATGAGTGAACTTGTATATAGGGTGTATAAGGCCTTGTGCACATACTGTGTAATGTTACTGTGAGCTTCATTCTTTTATCAATCACCATGTAGAGTCACAGCACCATTACTTTCAGTGGGCTCCAGTACATATGCCTGCTGTGTGCAGCTTGTGTCATGCCAGGAACATGCAGGTGTATATTGCAGCAAACACCCATCAATTACCCAGCAATCACCCTTTTACATGCCACCGGTTAAGCTGTGACATGCACCGCAATCTTGGCTGGGATCACCGCTCCCTGTAACATCATCAGGTATCAATGATCGATCTCCATGACTCAGGTCTTTATTAGATCTGAGAATTTGTCATTCATGCAGATCTGTTACAATGTACCAGTGAACATTGTAACAAATCATGTTCAAAAATGCCATATACTGCTATACTGTAGTATGGCAGTATATGATAATATCGGCAAGACCAACTAGGGTTAAAGTAGTCTAAAAAATAGTAAAAAACAAATAAGTTCTAATTTGCCCCTTTCCCAAGAACGGATATAAGATACAGTAAAAGTCACAAACATGTCAGGTATTGCAACATCCCAAAACACCATTTATTTGCCATTTTGCGAATAAAAAGTGATGAAAAGGTTGTACAGTGCCACAAATGGTATCAATGTATATGTCATCACCTCCTGCAAAAAAATGACACCTGATGCAGTTCTGTATGCCACAGAATGGAAATGGAATGGAATATGTCAAGTTGAAGAAATCTTTTTTTGTACAAAAGGTTTCCTAAAGTTTATTAAAACCTAACAAAACATATATAATTGGAATCCCCATAATTTCACCGACCCAAAGCAAAAAGGGGAGGCATCGTTAGGTAAAATCAGTATAACAGAGCCCACAAGAAAATGGTGCAAAAGCATTTTTTTGTCCAAGTTCACTGCATTTGGAATGTTTCTCCCGCTTCCCAGTACACGGCATGGAAAATTCAGAGATCCGGAGATGAGTAATGTGACGGTGCACAGTGCTGTCAGCTCCTTGCTCCACTACAAACCCTACAATGCTACACAATGGGGCTGAGAGCTCTGCAGGGGGAGGTAACATCGTGTCTCCTGGAGGAGGTGCCTTAAAGTGGCATTCTGTCTGGCTGGGGATATGGGTCCCAGAGGTGGAACCCAACCTATCATGTATTAATGACATATCCTGTGCATATGTTATAAATGCTAGAGAATACCCTTTTAAGTTTTGGGGCCACAATGACTGGATATAAGAAATGGGGAGATCTTTCTATAGCTGCATATGATAAAATGTGTTATTTTATGCAGCAAAAGCATGTGGGGGTATTCTGTATGAGTGGATGCTGCAGAGAATTTGAAACGTGCGACTTAGGGCCCGTGCCCCGGATCTTTTATGACCCTAGCAACGCCCCTGCCTCACACAATTTACATATGGCTAATGTTTTTTTGGAGTATTATTACCTCACACACTGTAAATATGGCTGATGAATAGTTAAGTATTATTCCCTCACATATTCTAGATATGGCTGATGTATATATGAATATTATTACCTCACATACTGTAGTTATGGCTGATGTATATATGAATATTTTTACTTCACATATTGTAGATATGATGGATGTATATTGGAGTATTATTACCTCACATACTGTAGTTATGGCTAATGTATATTGGAGTATTTATACCTCACATACTGTAGATATGGCTGATGTATATTGGAGTATTATTACCTCATATACTGTAGATATGGCTGATGTATATTGGAGTATTATTCCCTCACATACTGTAGTTATGGCTAATGTATATTGGAGTATTTATACCTCACATACTGTAGATATGACTGATGTATATTGGAGTATTATTACCTCACATACTGTAGATATGACTGATGTATATTGGAGTATTATTACCTCACATGCTGTAGATATGGCTGATGTATATTGGAGTATTATTACCTCACATACTGTAGATATGACTGATGTATATTGGAGTATTATTACCTCACATACTGTAGATATGGCTGCCAATTCCTGCAAAAAAAATGACACACTGATGCAGTTCTGTATGCCACAGAATGAATGTACTAGTGTCAGAATATGTCAGAAGTTAGATAATCTTTTTTTGTACAAAAGGTTTCCTAAAGTTTATTAAAAACCTAACAAAACATATATAATTGAATCCCATATCAATCATTAATTTCACCAGACCAAACAAAGCAAAAAGGGAGGCATCATTAGGTAAAATCCGTAAACAGAGCCCAAGAAAATGGTGCAAAAGCATTTTTTTGTCCAAGTTCACTGCATTTGGAATGTTTCTCCCCGCTTCCCAGTACACGGCATTGAAAATTCAGAGATCCGGAGATGAGTAGTGACGGTTCACAGTGCGTCAGCTCTCTGCTCCCTACAAACCCTACAATGCTACACAATGGGGGCTAGATCTCGCAGGGGGAGGTAAAGTAATTACATGTGTCTTCCTGGGAGAGGTGCCTTAAAGGGTGTCGAATTTCTGCATTCTGTCTGGCTGGGGATAGGGGTCCCCAGAGGTGGAACCCAACCTACAGTGTATAATGAAATATCCTTCATATGTATAAATGCTGAGAATACCACTTTTAAGTTTTGGGGCCACAATGACTGGATATAAGAAATGGGGATATTTTCTATAGCTGCATATGATAAATGTGTTATTTTATGCAGCAACAAGCATTGTGGGGGTATTCTGTATGAGTGGAGTGCTGCAGAGAATTTGAAACGTGCGACTTAGGCCGTGCCCGATCTTTTATGACCCTAGCAACGCCCTGCCTCACACATTTACATGATGGCTAATGTTTTTTTGGAGTTATTATACCTCAACACTGTAATATGCTGATGAATAGTTAAGTATTATTCCTCAAACATATTCTAGATATGGCTGATGTATTTGAAATATTCCTCACATACTGTAGATATGGATGGATGTATATTGGAGTATATTACCTCACAAATACTGTATATGGCTAATGTATATGGCATGTTTTATACCTCACATACTGTAGATATGACTGATGTATATTGGAGTATTATTACTCACAACTGTAGATAGGACTGATGTATATGGAAGTTTATTACCTCACATCTGTAGTTATGGTGATGTATATATGAATATGTATTACCTAACATACTGTAGTTATGGCAATGTATATTGGAGTATTTATACCTCACATACTGAGTAGGGGCTGAGTATAGTGAGTATATTACCTCACATACTGGTAGATATTACTGATGTATATTGATAGAATTACCTCACAAACAGTAGATATGACTGATGTAAGTAGATGGAGTATTATTACCTCACACACTGAAGTTATGGCTGATGTATGATCTTCAGTACGGTTATGGTGACCTTATAATGTCCTCGCACAGAATGAGAAGCTAAATTACACCACCCCACATGATCCCCACATATCAGGGGAGATGACAGTGACTGATCAATAAATGCCTGAGTGACTTTCTGCTCATGCTAAAAACAAATTTCAATCCGATTCTTTGAAATATTTTATTGAAAGTAAGACAAACCCAGAACATAGCAATCAAATAATTTCCAAATAGATCTAATTTGTTAAATTCAGTGTTAAACACTCCTCCCCTCACCCCACACAACACAAGCATCTGTAAAATGTATTATTTCTTCTAATAAGAGACAGTGATCCCTGGGTGAAGTGCCATCGGCTCTGGAAGGAGATTGCCACACAAATCTCTCCCTGCTCTGGTGAACAGCTGAGCATTCCTAGTTGTAGTGTTTCCTTATTGCCACACTATCACTCAGAGCAGAAGGGAGCAGTGGTGGAGAAGCCTCTTGCAAAGAACCGAGGGATCTACACTGTCCATTACTATATTATCAACAAAATCACATAAATCTACCAATAAACAAAGGAAGCATGACTTATCCCTATCTTTCTATGTATAAGCTCATATCTAGATCTATGTGTTTCCCGCTAAACTGACATAACAAACCTTTTGTGTTAGTTCTTCCTGATCTACAAGGTGATTAAATTGAGGGGGACAGAAGGAATATGAAGTAGGATAAGATGACCTTGTTTGTGTCTGTTACCATAGAGACACATAAATCTAAATAGGAGAGCTGTATACACAAAACAATAGGAATCATATTATTCCTCTTAGGGGGAGGAGTCTCTGTTTTATTGCACATAACATCAGTCATTACATAGGACATAAACAGGAAATCAGGTGAGGTGAAGGAGATTGTACAGAGGATTGTAGTACAAAATCTCTGGATGTAATGTATGAGCCTCCTGGGTGGAGATGGAGCTCAGGTAATAAATTAATAATCTTCTAGATGGTCAAGGACCCACCATGTAACACTCTGAACATGATTGGTACAGAAGGATGGTCTATCTAGTAATTATGTGTATTAAGAAAGTCCTTCCGCCATTGTTGGTTTTCTTAATTGCAACAAATTTCTATGAAACGTATTACTAATATATCTGGAGAAGATAAGGAGCTCCTAAACCACTCAGATATAAGTCATTAGGCTATAACCTCCTAGTCTCCCGATCCACAATGGCTGCAGGGGGTCAGTATGTTATCCCTATATCTACATGTAAGAACAAAAATCTGGAGCTTCAAACAATAAACTATAATCAGTAATGAATCAGCAGAGATATAGAAATGAGAGGATTTAGAAGGCAGAGATTTAGTTTTACATATTACAGCCACAATTTTCTCACATTATTTTATTATTCTGAGGATACCATTTTCAACATACAGAGGGCGGCAATAGAGAGGCTCGGAGAGGAGGCGGTGAAGGGTGTGTAAGTGTCTGATGGGGTCACACAGCTGATAGAAGGACAGGACGCCCGGGCTCATAGTCTAGATATGATCCCAACAACCTTCAGATGAGACTCTGTATTCCAGACTTGTAAATATTATTGTATGAAGCACAAAGGCTATTAAAAAAACCCAAAACCCCAGGATTTCTCATTAAAACCATAATGACTCGTTACCCACCACTTTCCTCTCCAGACTTCCCCAGCCACTCCAATGATCCATTTCTCCGCCTGACTCACATCCACCATCCCAAGTAATGTCTCCCAGAGGAGAAGCTGCAGGAGGTGAACACCTGACAGGACCGAACTCTTGGGTCCATCAGGTCTGTTCTGCGATTTCTTGCTTGTCAAAATAGAAGCAGATCTAAGACTACGTGTATAATGATTATCATGAGCCGGTCTATATCAGTAAACCTCAGATTTCTGCATCACTGGGGAACTGTCTCCTTCTTTTATATTATTCAGATCATCAGCAAAAGCCGCAGAGTCCTTGTATAAATCTGTGACACTACGACATCATCCAAACTGAGCTTTTTTTCATCACCAATGACATCCCAGCTCTGATCAATGATGTCACCTTTGATTAAATCTTCTCGTAAAAAGGCCAATGGATCTGTGATATCACATGACTCCTCAAATTGATGAATTTTCTTGCTCAGCTCATCCTTGTGTAGCTCCATCTGTCTGATCATTTGAGAGACTGAGAGTGACACCCGATCCTTTTGTCTGGAGATCTCAGCCTGGACTCTCCTTTCTAGATCATCCAGCTTCTTCCTGAGATCAGTAAACAAGATTAGCTTTCTAAATGAGTCCAGATAATTCATTTTTTTCTTCTACCCCATGATCTGTGAGATTCTGGATTCTTTTTCTTTTTCATTTTACCTGCGTTCATTTTGTCAACAGCAGATCTCACAATCTTCTTTTTTTCTCAGAGGCCACATCCAGTATCTCACCTGATGTCCTGTGTGGTCTACGGTCACCACAGCAGGACACACAGATACAGGTGGAATCCATAGTACAATAGTATTTATAGCCTCTTGTGTGTGGGGCATTTCTTTCCTCCAGGTTAAAACGTAGGATCAATTAAAATATGTTTGAGGACTTACTTGTGTCTCTGAGGTGTTTCTCACGAAAAAGCCATCACAATCTCGAATGTTCTTTCACCGGTTCGCGATCCGGAGAATCGCAGTAAGTACAGCAGACTCTTGCCATCTCAAAATCAGGCAGAAGTAGATGAAGAGCTCACTGTATTCCCCAGTTTCTGTTCTTTTCCCAGATCGGTCGTCACAAAAGTTCTTTCCACAATCAGGATAGGAATATCCTCCAGTAGATCCACGCACTCACAATATCGGCAGCGAAGTTGTGTCTCATCTGAAGGATCAGGACGTGAAACATCATTTATTACAGTAAGAGGCGGTGAGAGAGTCCTGCAGAAGGACTCAACCCCTGAGGTCCTGGGGTGTGACTGTCAGACCTATTCATAATGAAAGGGATTTACATTCTCATTGTCTTTATGTGTATTTCCCCCATTCACCTGCACTTAGAGCCGGTGGAGCCAGCATCAGCACTGATGCTGGAGACGTTAATTGTGAGGGTAATGTCAGGGCGGGGGTTACTACACCTCCTCCAGGATGGTGCTGGGATGAAAATAGGCCTCAGTTTCATTTTGGCTTATGAATTATATTATTTAACCTTTCTTGGGAGGGTGACAAAAACTAAATCAGGTCTTGTTTTTGAGTTTTACATTTTGTGCCATTAAATAACATTTTAAGCTTCTCTTAGGACACTAACAACTTCAGAGATACCAAACATGTAACGTTTTGTATCGTTTATGGTCGTTGGCTCCTAGTACTTCGAATAATAGAACTTGACTGTTATGGAGTATAGAGAATATACACCAATAGCGGATAGGAACACAAAAGTTAATGAAATCAGGATATAATCTTTATTTTTGGTTTCGCTGGCGAAAGCAAATGTGAAAACATGTGTGGGGTCTGGTCCGCCGGAATTTACTAACTGTATTACCCTTGGTAGTAGTTACCTTTTGTTTAAGGTTAATTTTTGGGGGTATATGCATTATAATTCGCTTGAGAAAGTTTAATATAGAAGAGAGCGGTGTCTGCCATGTGCTGAATTGAGTGATTATTTATATGCTATGAATTGAAAAATTTGGTCAGCAAAAAGAGAGTGAAAGAAATATCACATGAAAAGTCAAATTAATCCCAAATAATTTTTATTTATTAAATAGTAAGAAACTGAAAAGTGAAAGTGTGGTCTCTCTCAGGAAATAGAAAACTCACAAGTAATAGAATCAAGTTGCTCAATCATTTAGTGTGAAAAAAGTTAGAAAGTGTAAGTAGAAAGCCAAAAGACATATCCTAATAAAAATAATAAATTTATAGGTCCCTCACCCACCATGTTCTATAGGAAAATAACGGAAAATGCACCAAAGTCAAAAAAACCTTTTTTCTATTTTGCAACTATAAAAAAAATGTATTAAAAAGTGATAAAAAGGTAGCGTTAAATGTTATCATAAAAGTCCAAAAAATAACACTGCACACATCTCCCGTACAACGACGTATTTGAAAAAGTATCAGTGCCAGAGAAATGGCAAAATGAAAAAAAAATGTATAGGTTTTCATTTTTCTAAATGTATAAACTTTATAAAACCTGAGTAAATTTGGCCTTACCTGTAATGACGAACCAAAGAATATATTAGAGATGGATGGTTTTGGAGACCACAGTGGAGGACGGTACAAAACAGAGCCCACGGGGGGGAGAAAATGAGGCAATACAGTTCTATCAATTTACCACATTTTAATTTTAGTTTCCATTCCCAGTACAGGAATATAAATACTGTGAATTCTCCCTTGATCAGTCCAATGCTTATAAATATGTCATTTATTAATATTTTTCAATTTAAGCATAAATGCGATTCTAACTAACATATTGCCTCATAATTATATTACTTTCCTGTTTCTCTTTCGATCCTAGAAAGAAGCCGGAATGATGTTACCACCTGAGTCTTTTCTTTATGACCTCCTGATAAATCGCAAACTCGCCGGTGCTGGTGTGATGTCCATAAGTGAGACAAAAGGTTTTCTCTATTTAAGTTTCAATGTTGATATGCAGGTTACTGTTTTAGTTGACAAGGCTTAGATACAAGCCGAAACGCTTTCTGATAATACACGTCGAGAAGAGGCGGCAACAGTGAGATAACGGATTAACGATCCAAAATGGGTGCAGGCTTGAGTGGTCTGACCTTCAAAGACCCTGAAGGTCAAAGGAAAAAAGGAGCTGGCATGCGCCCTGTCAATCCGCAGAATACAGGTTATTTTATTCACAAGTGGATCGAGCGACGTTTCGGTCTGACCGTTTCTATGCAGGCCATTCCTCAGCATGAGTGAGTAGTGTAACAAGCCGGGCTTCAATCCCCCACATGAAGTGACATCTATGCAACAAACAAATACGAGGTTGTCATATTGATCAGTTAACATATCATAAATGTATTATACATATACAAACACAAAAATGTACTCTATAAGTTTAACAACTTGTAGGTAATTACAAGGGTTGTGTGAAACCTAATATTCCGACTGAGAAGAACATACCACCGCAGCACAAACGTGTTGTTGATGACATACAAAAAAGCACATGTCATTGGTTGGCAATAGCACACATGGTAAGCTAAACCGACATCCGGGGAAAAAAATAAAGTCCAAACGCATGAGGGTATACGGCACTGTTGTAGGGTGACACTGCTCCACAAGTACTGGTGACAGCCATACCTGGCAAGTGTCAGTGAGGTGCGAACTGTGTGGCGTCACCGATTGCAGCTGCAAACGTCCGAATATGGGAGACGAGCTCCAGTGCCCCGCGATCCTGTTGTAGCCTAAAAACTATGTGACACCTTGTGTCTCGCTAGAGCGTGGCTCATCGGCCTGTGGCCATCTTTAGTGAGGGATGGAAGATTGTCCAATATGCCAGTACACGAAAAAAATGAAGTTGGGATACTCCACCCATGGTGTCAGCACAGCAAAGACCAGGCCAACTCAATAAGTACGGACTATCATGGCAACAGTCCAGAGGGGCCAATCCTGCAGCCACCAAATGCCCAAGATCACGTGTATATTGGCTATGTGTGCACCACGGTAGTCCGAAAAATTCATACGAGGCGTCAGCGCTTAACTCACGCCACCAGGTATTTGTCCATTCAACTGTGGTTAGCAAAGGTACCGTATATTGACAGGCTTTAAAAAATAAGGGAGGGAGAGAATGTACGATATCTTCCAGCGTGGTGGGTCGGTATAAACCATGGTGGTGGTTGCTGCTCAGTGATGTGCAGCAAGTGATCTAAAATCAACGGGAAAGACAAAAATAATTAATAATGATTACATAATCCCCATAGGATACAGAATACCTACTTCCTAACATGAATCTATTTTGGTGTAATCACAAACTATGGGTATTGGACCAAGGGAGAATCAATTCAGGGTGTTCAAATTAAATTTACATTGAGGCTATAGGTTGTGCTAATGAAATTCAGTTTATATATCCATTCGGTTTTAGTCCGTTTTTAAGAACTTTCTGGCTGTCGCCCCCCCTTCTCAACGGTCTGGAACATAATCTATTAGAAGAACTGAGCTGTGTATTGTGACGGACGCTGAGAAGTGGCTTGGTACTGGTAAATCTACTTTGGAGTTTTAATAGATCGACGCGTGATTGGTATTCAGTATACATCAGTGGTTCTCCCCAACATAAATTTTAGGGCAGGGGCTCGTATTCTTATGTATTAACACAAAAGGACATGTCGGATATGCACGTTAGGGTGTTTAACCGATATGTGGTTATAGTAGTTGGATGATTAAAAATCCCCCTTTAGCATGTATGGCAGTCTCACAACTCATACACGGTAACAACCCGGGTTTAGGGCGTAGCAAGGTTAGGTCTCCTGTCCAGGGGACCAATATCGCTCGACACCAGATGGTTCCTTCCAAATTCATGGACGTTTTGTAGGAGAACACAGGTGGGGTATGTAAATTCCTCTATATAGTCTGAATCGTGTGAGATCGCCCAGTAGTGTCTCGAAATCAATCTAGATACAGTTGGCTGTGCGCAACATAAGTGGGACCACAAACGGAATTCTGTTATTGATGTAGCTACCATTTTGTAGCCAAATCATGACAAACTCATATTATGATAAACACCCTATAAATATATTTAACATAAGTGAATTGACTTTTAATATTTATAACCAAGAATCGCCAGATTAAGGGAGAGTGAGTACTGATGAATAATCGGGGGCCTGGGGGGAGGGTGGCCGGGGGGGGGGAGTGGGGGGGGTCTTATTGATCGATATGAGGTTCACATGGCAATTCCATGAAGAACTAGGCCCATGTGGGTCAGTCTGCACTTACAAGAACCAGTGAACTGAAAATAAAAGCGGTAACTTAGTTTTATTTAAGTCAATGGTCTGTCCTGAAAAGTTGGGGATCACACAACCTGACAGTAACAACTAAAAACTGTTCCCTCAGTAAGAATCAACCCCGCGTTCTGGGTGTGACTGCCCATGACCTATTCATAATAAAAGAAGGGATTTACATTCTCATTGTCTTAGCGTGTTTAATCCCCCATTCCCTGCACTGAGGAAGCCGGGTGGGGAGGGAGTAATTAGATACTCATCACAATCAAGGGCATCAGCTGATGGCAACATGATGATTGGAGATCCTCCCCAGTGAATGATGGGATCTTGGGATTTACAGCTTTTGATTTTGGCCCTTCATCGCCTGTGTGTCATTATGAAAAATACCTACCGCCTTCCTCACTGAGCACTCAGCAGGTGTAGAGCCCAATCCCCTTCGGTAAGGTCAGGGGGTGCGTATCGGCAAACTTCCAGGATGTGGCTTGGACAGGCCACAGGCCTCAGTTTCACTTTTGGCTATATGATAAGTTTGATTAAAACCTTTCTGGGGACGAAAAAATCGGCAATTTAGTCACTTGTGTTCGTGTGTTCAGGATTCTGCCAATTAAATAAAGCATTTACCTTCTACGATTAAAAGAGTACAAATTTATAGTTTTGTAATATTGTTACGGACATTTGAAATTACTAGCATGTTGTTATGACATAAAAAGTAATAAAAGAAGAAGGAAGCGATTATAGAGGGAAAAAAAATACACATAACAAGACAGGACACAATAGAGTAACGGGAAAATCATTATGTATTCTTTAGTTCCATGGATAAACATAGGAAAGTAAAAGTCAGACAGAGAAGAAGAAGGAACAAATGAAGTCTATCTGAGCACATCCTATAGCCTAGTGGGGCACCATTAATTTACTAAGGGTTCGGAATCGCGTTTTCCAAGGTTCCGAAAATTTTCAGATTTGGCCGAATTGCCCAGGGATTTGAGCGACACACGATTTGGATTGTGGCAAAATCGAAGACCGGTTTGCACACGGACAGAAATCAGGGCGTGGGCCATCGGAGAACCCGACGCATTCGGAACAAACCGGGGAATTTAAAAAAAAATGGGTCGCAAGAATATCACTCACATACACCGGACTATGACTAGCTAGATTGTGAACTCCGACGGGACTCGCGTAGCGTGACACCTAGTTGGCCATCGGTAGGCGCAACGACTTAGCTGAATTGCCGAGAACGACCCAAGAATCCTCACGGAGAACGCGCCGCGGGATTCGCACAGGAAGGCCGGGGACAGGGTAATAATGTGCCCCAGTGTCTATCAACACCTCAATCAAATGTAGAATTATAAAGTGAAAGGGAGGGTAGAAATGGACGGGCAATGATGCATTTCAACAGAAAGAGACGATTATAAGGAGAAATGACGATGGAGGTCTAATTTCGTAAGCCAAAGTAAAAATAACCAGAAATTCATTCAAATTAATAAATACTTAAGAACTAAAAACTGAAAGTTTCGGCTCTATGGGAATAGAGAAGATAAAGTCCAAGGGTCATGGTGGAGGAGATGAGATGAGGAAGTAAACCTAGGGGGTCATAGGTGGAGGGAGATGAGGATAACCTGGGGTGTCATGGTGGAGGGGAGATAGGAAATAACCCGGGTAATGTGGAGGCGATGAGGAATAACCGGGGTCATGGTGGAGCGGAGTGGATCTAAGCTGGTGGGTCATGGGTGGAGGGAGATGAGGGAATAACCTGGGGGGTCATGGTTGGTGGAGGAGATGGGAATTAACCTGTGGGCTCATAGTGAGGGAGATGAGGAATAACCTGGGGGGTTCATTGGTTGGAGGGAGATGGAGGAATAACTCTGGGGGTCATGGTGGAGGGATGATGAGGAATAACTGGGTATCTCTAAGTCCATCTTTCCATAAATGTCAAAGTGGAAGAGAGGAGGGGGGGCGAGCGACGCGGAGAGCACGTGAGCGAGGGGTGAGGCAGGGGGAGCAGGGGAGCGGAGGGGCAGGGAGGCGGAGGAGGACATCAAGGAAAACAAAAAGATGAGCCACACCCAGCCACTCGGCAACGACGAGTAAATAGTCTTAGGGTACATCACATAGCGGTATGCGCCGGCCGTGCGGAGTAGGGGGAACATATCGCCGATAGTGACTGGGGACGGAGGAGGAGGTGACCCTTCTCCCTATCCATAGAGAGATAGCGGCGATATCGAGGACAGCAGCAGCAAGGACGCGAAAGAACGTTAGAAAGCAATGCGCTATCTTTAGCGCGACCCTGTGCGGCCCGGGATCCGGTGCTCACAATGTGTGGCACCGTATCCCCGGCCGCTAATTCGCAGCTCTTGGGGACGTACGCAGCGACGGGCCGCAAATTTGCCGGCCCGCAGACGGCCATTGAAGTGTGCCCGTTACATAGATTTATTCAGGGCGGGCTATCTCAGTCAATATATTTTCCAGCTGATCCCGGCCCAATTGGCTTCATCTCCCAATATCCCCTACCGATTCATTTTCACGGCCAAGAGCTTTAGAGGAGCAGGACGCTAAGCAGGCTTCCCAAGTGTTATACCTGTGCAAACAAGTCGGAAGAGGCACAAACTAGTCTCTTTTTAGCAATCTAACGAACTTTGGTAACCTACTCAATAACAAATAGTTTATTTGAATTATTGTTCAGGGCTAACTACCTTGGTATTTGGGTTACATCGAATGACATTGTTTTCTATCGATGAAAGTCTCCAGACCCAGAACCATGCTACAGAAAAAGCAAGATAATGCGTATCTTTATTCCTTTAAAAATAAATTTTTACGGCAGGCACGTGGGTATGTCAATCTAGATCCACTCCATTGCACATGAATGGCGACTAACATGTTACCACCCGATGGCCGGTGTACCCCTGCTTATACTTAGAATCTGACGATCTGGTAATGAATAGAAAGGGAATTGGGTAAAATGTTAAAACTTCTCCATTTCAACAGTTTCGAATGCTACCAACCCACATAATTGATAACTCATATTTACAAATGTCTTGTTCATGTTGGTATGCGTTTGTATGGTCCTGTTATTTGTGGAGTTATGAGGCTTGGACCTTGGTGTTGAAATTTTTTCCGCATTTTCTGAAAAAATGCAAATCTGTAGGTTTTGAGAGATCTGACTCAAGATGCTTAAGCGATGCATAGTACGTCACTTCAGAGACCATTGCACGACCCAATGGGGCTGAAGATGTCCTCACCCAAAACACGTAGTGCTGTTAGAACCAGGAGGCAACACTAGTAGTGATGAGGCTACAAAGATACACATGAGTCAAATCCACTTAATAAAATTAAGAAAACTATAAAAAACTGCCTGCCCCACAAGGGTTTAAACACAACACCCTCACGTGATATGCACAGGGTGTTAAACTTATTGGAGATACACAAATTAGAAATTGTTTGAAAAAAGAGTGGAACCAACTGCACAATAAAAGTTTCCCCAAGTGTGTTAAATGGAAAACAATACCTCCTTTTGCGTACCCTCGGATTTCGATTGACCAGCAGGAGAAAAACGGCGCCGAGCTCGCGGGCCCAACAGATCTGAGGGGGAAAATCAGGCGGCAAATCGGAAATGTTGGGAGGAAACCCGACAAAAAGGTAAATGAGTGTCCCACTTTTGGTTGGACAGGCTAGAAATGTTAATTTTTGGGGGACATGTAGACATAGGAGGGCTTATTCTTGTCGAATGAGATTAAGATTTATACTAACATAAATAATTTGTATTTGTTTTTTTCTGTTCTCCCGGCTCTTGTACTTTGCAAAAATGGGCAGATTACTTACCCGGTCCTGTTCGCGTCCAGCGGCGCGAGGATTCACGGATCTTCTGGCAATTCACTAAGGTTCCGTGCGCGTTCATGAAAGTAAAGATACCACCGAAGGTGAGGGTCCGCCAGGAGTTCACCTGGTTCTCTCGGTGCATAGGTGACGTGCTGGATAGTTCTTGGACGACAAACTTCGTTTTTAAATCCGCGGTCTGGGTTTTCTGAAAGGACGCCTGGAGGTTTCACACCGTTGACCACCTCCCGACCGCCGATTTGGTGTTCGTTCGGTTGAGATCAGCCGGGAACACCATGGCGAAGTCGCGACGAAAATCTGATTCGAATGTGGGCAAATAAATTCCCGTATCGGAATTTGGCCGCAAAAACCCTGAAAAAGTCGGAAAACCTGACGAAACCGTGCGGCCGCCGGGCCCTTAGTAAAGAGCCATCATAATGTCAACTTCATTTTCTTGTGGGGTCACTACAATATTTCTGCCCATTTATTAATCAACAAACACATATCAGAGCATCAACCCGCGTTTCCGCGGCCGTCCTTCTGCCTCTTTCTGCTTGCACCGTGTTGCGTTTGGGGCGTATCTGTTGAGAAAAGGAGTCAGGCATCCCTCTTGAAATTCCGTGTATCTTTTCCAGTGCTCTTATTTTGGAGGCCAGGTACCTTTTGATCAATTTGTTAAAATAATTTTGTTAAATAGTTTATAATGATAAAATCATTTTTTTCAGATCAGTTTTTAATTTTTTTTCAGCTATATCACAATATTCGAACTTATCTGTTTTCTGGCTGATAGTTTTACCACACCAAATATTAGCTGTGCGAATCAACATTAGGACCATTTGTCTGCTTAAATTTTTCCAATTTTTTAAATCTCTGTGAGAAAATTATTTTCAGGTCACCAATTGAACATGTTTTGTCCGATTTTCATATAGGAGATTTCAGAATGTGTATCATTGGTTTGAGGAATCATTAATATGGCTTTTAAGGAGAACGATTGTAACACTTTTTAAGTAGAGTAATTAAATCAAAACAAATGGCGGAAGGATGAAATTGTAGAATGCGTACCGAGCATTGTGTTGGCGGCACCGTTGTACAACCATTTAACGCCCTTAACAATATACACATTTCCAAAGAGATTCGAACTTATCACTAATCGAGAAACACCCATCTGTAATACATCATGCTTGTTCGTAAACTCAAATGGGACTAGACACATCCCCCCCACATGGTGGACATTACTTGTTGTTAGGACGACACAAACACGAGCGCCGCCGATGTAGAGAAGGCAAGGGACCTGCAGGCGAAAGGTTTTGTACTTATAGGACATTGTTTTGTAGGATGGAGATGTTTTTTGTTCCAGTGATACTCATTGGGGTTGGTATCGACTAATGTTGAATAACATGAGAAATTTTGGTGTGGTAGAATAGAATAAGATTCAATTATGTAATTCCATAAGTCTGTACGGGCTACACAAAATAGAGAACTTGGGATACCATACATAAGTAGTTTTTTTCTTTTGTTTTAGTAAATATTTCTCAAAATAAATTTATATGAGAGAAACTAAATTTGTGTTCTTGCTATTGGCCGTGTTCAAGTGGGTAAACTACTTTATTCATTTTGGTGAGTCTTCTGTTGGCATTGGCTAGTTTTTGCGATTCTGTGGTATTTGGTGACATGTACAGACTTTGCAATACAGTATATTTTGGAAGGATAGAGGGGGATAAAGATATCTTAAGGACCTGTAATCCCCCACTACCAAATCCTGAACCTCCCCTATTTGCTGCTGATACGAGTATGCTCCATACTAATTTAAATTTCCGATCCCTTCGTGCGGGTATTTTCCGGCACTCATCCGCGATTAAATCCCTATTCTTTTTCTCCGATATATACTGCTACCCACCAGATGCCAAGTTGGGGGTTAGTAGATAGATTACATGATCGGTACCATTACAGCGCATCAAGGAAAACTTCCCCGACCAGCAACCTACTACCAGGCCTAGCGCTGATGTTCAGACTAAGTAATGTGGGTGGCAAAAACTAACCCTGCGACATCCCTGCGGGCTAAGGCCCTGATTAAAGCAGATAAACCGCCTGATAAGGAGAAGGGAACCCAGCCTATCAGGAACCTAACTGCAGCTCATTGAGGACGTACGATGATGACAGGAGAAATTACTTCGGCTCCTGGAGAAAGATGCTGGATGTGCTGGAAGTTGCGCACGGTACCGGAATAATGAAGTAGACCAGTGTTTCATACTGGTGCAAAGAAATACTAACACAGGACTGAGACAGGGGGAACTAAACAAGCAGATACTAGACAGGTCTTCAGGCATGATAAATCAGCAGGTACAGATGCATGAGACAGGTACACAGGTCAGCGTCGTAAATAATAATGGTGAGGGATAGACAAGGGCAGGTCATTGATGCAAGACGATCGCGCGGTATATACAGCTCCGGTACCAGATATAGGCAGGCACAAACGTGAGAAGCGTCCAAACGGAACTAGAAAACACAGGTGAAGACAAGACATTAATAATAAACCCAGCCAGGTTGATGGGGAAGGGCAGTATATAAAAAGCCAATCCACGGACACACCTCCGAGCAGCACACTGGCGGGACACTGTCAGCATAAGGATAGCAACCCTTGCGGCCAAGGGCGAAAATGCAAAAGGCCCAGGGTTGTGGCTCAGTTAATCCAAAAACAAGCATAGGGCCACCGTTCACACACAAATTAAACCGCCATCTTATTCCGCAAAACTGCGGATAGTAAGACATTTAGGACCCATAACGGAGCAGTATACCAGTGACTAAGCTACAATAGTTTTTTTGATCCACGTTGGTATAACAATAGGGTAAAAACTACATAACAGCTGGCAGGTATTTTAACGCAGTGTATTACAGCCGCACTGTCCATTGTGCAGGGTTAATATGCACTTTAGTGTTATTCACACGTACCGGTTCCTCCTACTTTAGTATAAACTATCAACGAATACTGGTCCCAATGTTACAAAACATTACCTGAGGCATAATTAGTATTTAATGTCCTTTAGGCTTCGGATACAATAATCAGCTTTGTAACACAGTAATACTAAGGCCGTCTGTAAATGAAAGCTAGTTATTGGTACTCATGATTCTGATGCAACCAAACATTTTAAAATCCAATGTCACAGAGACCCAAAAAAGTTATGGCTTGGGATTACAAGTATAGGAATAATACAGTGTCCGAGCTTACATACAAAAGTGTCTAAATTTAACTAAGAACAAACCTTACAGACCCCTATCTTGTATGTAACGGGGGTTGCCTGTTATGAGTCTTTACAGACGTGGTTTATAATTGGATGACAGGAGCGCGCCAGTGGTTGTAATAACATGTTAGAAATAACACAAATCTTCGAAAATGAAAAAAACATTATGTGAAGACCTCAGAGAGAGATGATTTGGAAGATGGACGTGTGATCATAAGAAAATTGTATAGCCTCCTGAGGTAACCTTAATCTATGATAATCAGTCGTGACCTGCTCAACACATATAAACCCTGTACACGGCCCCCCCGTCACTCTTTCTGAGTAAAGATCTTCTCCATAGAACATACCTGGCGGTACACTTTACCAGTAGGAGATAAACTTGTGGATTTCAAGATATGTGTTATGACCCGACACGATTTTCATAACCTAGGTCACATACGTGTTACACACAGATTTATTTATGTCCTTCTAAATCGTGTTGTTTGACTTAAACCACTTCTGGCTTTTTTCCCAGGTATTTTTTACACACTTCTCTAGTAGACAAATAGTTTCAGATTTATTTTCAGGGACAGAACGCGAACCAGGAGCAACAATCATGCCTACGCCTCAATTTCTCAGTGATGAGTTCACTTGTTGTACCTACGTCTTATATTGGCTGTTGAGTGTACTCTGACCTTGAGCTACATTCTTGACTTACTTTGCCTATCGATTCGTACCTCACCACTATCTTTGTTTATTTATGACCTGGTTATCCTGACTTCTCTTGTGTTCGCTGTTTCTCTTTATATGTCATATATTCTGAGCAAATACTAAGTGTACGAGGAAAGTCAAACATTTTGCACCGGTGGGTTAGAGTAGACTTAATTACATTGCAGGTCTCTGACCCTTGATTATGTTCGTACCCTCCTTATTGATGTGTTACCTCCCAGTTATTACATTTATGTTTTTATATCCAGAGTCTGTAACTGAGTTACCATTTCTATTGTTACCTTCACTATTGCTAACCCCAGATGTTCGGATAACTTTATTCTACCAGTATCTCTAATTGTCTGGCTTTTATTCCTCCCATCTTGCCATTAATACTCTGGCACCCACAGTGGGATTCTAAACTCGTAACTCAGTTATCCTCTGTGTAGCACTCTTCTCAAATCTTTAACTCTCATGCCAAACTCCTATTCTTATGCATATCTTCGCTCTGTTCCTCCACCCTTCCCCTTCCCCACAGATCCGTCCAGTCCTTACTCCCCTTTCATACACCACGGGACGTCGACGCAATACCTCCTGGGTCGCGATTCCGATCCCTGCACATGCGCCGAATCCGGCGCACTCAAGCCTTCTGCGCATGCCGCCGCCTCCGGCGCGTCCTTATCAACCCCCAGCCTCTCACCCCTGCCACTACACTTTTGGTATGCAGCGTGAGCAACACTCATCCGGCTACTAGTAGATCCAGACCTGCCCCCATCCCGCTGCCTTGACTACCTTCGTATTAAGATTTCTCTGCCTACCACCCTGTCTTTCCCCACACCTGGAGATCTTTAGCTACCCGGTGACGTTCCCCTTAATCACTCATTAAGGGAGATGCCCCCGTGGCTTTTGGGCTCTACCACTTAGCAGGTACAATCCCCTCGCCGATATATATAGCTCCTCATCCCCCCCCCCCATTGTTTACACATTACCTTTATGTCTAAAGTTCTTTACCTCTCCACCTAGTATCATCATCATTTCACCTCTCTGATATTTCACTACAGTATACTTTAGCCCATATTGCATCAGGTAAGCCAGACCGTCCTAGTATCTCACGTCTACCGACTCTTATGTGTTAGATATTTTCGTCTAATTTCCCATGACCTTTTTATTACTTTTTACTTTTTCATAATGGTTAATGGACCACTTCTGCACTACTATATGTATATGTATATATAGAAAAATTTTGTGAATATACGTTTTACCAGACTAATGTGTGTTAAGATCTATCAACTTCTTTACTTCACCTTGAATAGCCATGTGCTGTTATATGCATAGTAACCCTTGATCATGAAGAAATGCATAATAAGTTGATTGTCATTTTATACTCACACAATTTATGCATGACACTCACAACTTTGCTTACAATTCTTTTTAGTATTGATGCGAAAGGACTGAGAAGAGGAAAGTACGTCATGAAACGAAGCTGTGGTCATTAACTCAGCACCAATAATAAAACATTTGATACTATTTAAGCCCATCTTCTTATTAGACATAGGGGCGTGGCAGGCGTACATACAAAACATGGGCATTGTCATGACAAAGGATGTCTCTTCTCTCTAACCTTTGTTAGTTCTTGACTTTTCTTACTGAATCTAAACCTTGCCATCATCTTGGTTTGATCCTGGTTTATCATGTGACTTCTCTTGTGTCAGCCTGTCTTATTTTCTGGTTTGTATAATAAGGTATCAATGAACTACAAGATGTGAAAAGGGGCAACGTTCACCCAACCTGCCGCCAGTGGTTAGCACAAGGCAAACCTAGGTTGAGTAGGAAGTGGACAGACGGTCAGGGTTTAACTCAGCATGCACGCACCTTGTTTCTGCGTTCTTTGGGCAATGTCACTTTACAATAGTTTTTATACGTTTGCATTGGAGAATCTGTATTTCAAAATTCAAAAAAATTCCAATATTTGCACCAGTAGTGGATAACACTGGAATTCCTGCATATGCCAGCGTTCAAACCATACATCTAGTTTCAAGTTTGGAATCTAAGAGTTCCAGAGTGAACAACCTGAAACGACTTTGCCTGTTATCCCAAGTCTTCACCATCACTACCAATTGTATCAGGACTGTTGTAATGGCGGTTAGTATGTGGCCACGGAGTGTAGGTTCCCCTAGCTAAAATGCTCCATTATTAGATTTCCTCGGAATATAATTCTCTCTATATTAATCTAACGAGTATTTTTGGATATATAGGTCGCACAGAGTATAGGCGACACCATCAATAACTTGCCTGATAAAATGTCCTAGGGTCATATATAAGGCGACACTGAGACTATAAAGTTGCCACCTGGACTAATAAGGATGGAAGGACACCAGCAGGTGGCAGACCTTGTGCACCAGTGCATGATGAAATCTGGTGTTGTCTGTAAGTAAGGTTAGTATATATAAGGCAGGACCATGGACTTAGACGCCACCAATGATTTCTGAGAAAATCAAAGGATTTTTTTGTGCCACGCATTATAGTCCAAAAAATATATGTTCTCCTGTTGGATTCCAGCATTCTCTAAGTAATTTAAAGTAGTAACAGCTACAGATACACCTTCAATAGGTAGGCAATTACCATGCCCCCCCCTCCTCTCCAAGTTCTCGACATAATTCTCTTTATTCTCCTGCATAATTGTCAAGGAGATATGAATTGTGAATGGATAGATGGGTTTAACATAACACGGGGTGTGGGTAGCCCCGTGTTCGGTAATACAAACTTGGTTTTAAATATTTGCATCTATTGAAGCGTCCAGGCAGCTTTTTATGAAACCTCCTGGAGCTAACAGCTGATAACCTCGTGACCTGGAAGAACTGGTCCTGGTAAGACTCCAAACAGCAGACATTTTGTCTCACTAACCCCCCTCTTCGAATCAGGATTTGGAAAACAGACAGAAATGTAAAAGGATTTCCTGGACTGTCCCCCGCCACATTTTAAAACTTTGCCAATTCCTGAATGGCCCTCTGGAATAATTAGGACATGGGAGGTGTCTGAACATCTAGAACCAAAGGAGATAGCTAGAAGTGTAATAAGACAATATGAAACTCCAGAAGTGGTGTTCACACGTCCGTGGGGGGCTGCTTGACAAGTGAGTAGTGTCCCTTATTTCTCCCACCTCCAGGGAACAGGAGGATACTTTAAGTTGTAAGTTTCTGTTATTTTTCTCTTTTATTATAACTGTGGCCGTAGTTGTTTGTGTCATTTACGTCTGTTATATTCTTTTGTTTTGTAATTAATCTTCGATGCAAGTGATCACTTTTTGTAATTAAGCTTGTCACTTTAAATTTTGGTCCCTGTATGCTCGCGGAGACAATCACGGCCTTGTGAACTCAAGTGTGGTTAACTGTTGACTGCGCCTGGAGTGCTAGTTGTGACAAGGTGACTGCTTGAGGAGCAAGAGTTGATGTACCCGAGTTGGGATACTTATTTTGGTACCCTAGTTATAATGCAATAAGTGAAGGGTGTGAGCCAAGCTGGGTCTGCTGGTTATGGTCTGGAGTGTATGTAGGTGTGATTTTAGGCTCAGTTGATGTCCTGAGTGAAAGGTTCAGAGCGCCAAGGTGAGTAGGCTAATTAAACAGTTATCAGTTGCACCCCACTGGTGACGTGACGAGGCGTTGGCGGGCGTTTTATTCGCGGACAATTAGTGGATGGCAGATTGGATGGGGGATAAATTAATTTGTCAGGAGCCTTAGTGTTGGGATTAAGCTAAATCTAACCCAGTATACTTAAGGGACTAGGTGAATCCTTGTCGAGAGTATCCCTAGTTTTAACACGGAACAAACTCAGTTGCTGTTCTAAGACACCGTGAAACAGTTTCCTCTTATCCCCGTTTTCTTTATAATCTTTTATTGGCAAAAGGTAGCCCACTCAGTGATGGCAAACCATATCTACAAGAGACAGAGCAAGGAAGCTCTAGTCCCTCTGTGAGCAGAGAGGTATCGACCCGGACTGAACAAGTACCAAAAGAGCCTGAATGGTTGCATTTGTGCTCTGATGGAGCAAGATGAAGAGAAGATTGGATGCTCAACGTGAAGCCAAGATATGGACAACTTAATCACAAGCAGAGTTGCATTCCCAGTGAGGCGACCTCACATGACAGGAGCCCTCAGGAAAGGCATGGAGGTTGGTCTCTCAAATGGCCCTCAGCATCTAGGTGATGTGATAATTAGCATGCGACCTGACAGTTATCCTTCAATTTAATCAGCTGCTGTGGCGCATCGTAAGAAGAGAGAATTCTCGGAGTAAGGAGAAGAGAGAGGGTACAGAATGAACGAACTTCTGATGAGAAGCAGGAGAGACAGGACGAGAGATTTGGACGAAAGGGAGGAGAGAGAGAGATAGGCGAAGGAGAAATAGAGTCGAGGTGACACTAGGACGCAGAGCGTGGAGAGAAGGAAACAGAGAGTCGCGACGCAGAAGAGACAGAGAGAGGATCTGAGAGCAGCTGCAAGGCGCGGGAGACGCAGGCTTATTCGAGAATTAGGCCTTGGAAATGGCGCGTTATTGACAGGGGTGGGGATCAATCTGGCAACCCCAATCCCAAGATGTGACCCCCAAAGACCTCGTCAAAGAAGTTTTCCAGTATCTGGACAAAGGATGCGGGACTTGGAAATTTTTCTAGCGACTCGTTGAGAGACCTGCAGACAATACCAATACTGACCCCGTGGAGAAGTGGGCCACACAGATTGAGCCAGGGCTACCCTAAGAGGCAAAGCCCTGAAGAGATTATGCTGACCTTCCTCTTGAGCTTGATGAGGACTATGTGATGCTATAAAGCTGCTTGATTAAAAAAGTACAACTTAACTCCAGAGGTGGACGCTCAAGAAGTTCCGCCAGCGTAAAGCGTGAAGGAACCAACAGAACAGCTCCGCTGATACAAGTATGGCAACTTAACGGACTACCTTTCGAAGTGGACCCGAGGACTTTCTGTCAACAGCAGTGAGGACCTGGAGGATCTCATGATATAAAAGATCACAGTTCATGCCCAACATTGTCCTGTGGCGTACACGGACAGTTGTTTGTGACAGGGAGGACGAAAACTGCGGATTGAGCTGCTGCAGATGCAGACTCTACACCGCCACCGGTGCCTGAAGCAAAGAGGGAAACATCCCCAAAAGGTCCAACCAGCTGGAAGAAGAGAAACACGCCAGGAGAGCAACCACACAACTTCCATTCGTCTCCAAAGGGGGGGAGAATTATTACACTGAGGGGCGCAGTCTATAATCAGGGGGATATGCGGAACAAAATGATATTGAACAAAGTGGGTCATCTGAAGGTCGCTTGCCCAGAGAGAGGGGCCAAATGATCACTCTACAGTACCAGTAGTCTGTGATTTCTGGTTGATATGAAGGCAAGTTACAGCACCAATGCAGAGCTGTGCATAGTGGGGGATAGAGTCACCCAGGATAAAGAGATCAGGGCGCAAGTGATGTTCTTTAGTTGCCCTGAGGGGATAAAACCCTAGCAGGGAAGTCATACCAGAAAGACTTTGCATGTGAAGGGGATAACTGGTGCACACATCCAGAAGGTGCCTTGCCAAGGTTTGTATGACTGGGGTTCTGGTTAAGGTATCAGACAAGTGGCAAGTTGTCACAAGAATTGCCTGTGGATGTATTGGTTGGGAAATGATTTTGGGAAAAATGACAATGTGTATGTGCCTGTGATGTACAACAAGATGAAGAAAGGGCAGAAGTCAAGGAGGACTGTCTGGGAAGGGGACAGGATAGCAAGAGCACACAGGCGATGCCTGCTCCCAGAACCACAGAGGTGTCCCATAGTCAGTATGAGGAAAGCTAAGAGTGAGAGGGGAAAGGCGGTGGTAATGGTTAGGTGGTAAAATGGGCCCCCATAGAGATAACCTGCAGTCAGCAGATATGGTGAAGGTAATGTGAAGAGGCTGCCAAAGATGGAGTCTGAATCTGCACATCAAAAAAGCTTAAGTCCTCCTGGTGTGGATATAGTGGCAGGGCCATTATCAAGGAGAAAGGTCGTAGAGCAGACAAAAGAAGTGTCAAGATGAGTAAGGCTCAGAGGCGAATGATAGCCACAAAGATGCCTGCTACTCAGACTGGGGAATGCCAGGGTTGTTATGAGGCCAAGACAGCGGGTACACATAGAAGACAGTGCTGAGAGAGGAGGACTGGGGAACGAATGAATGTGTCTTGAGCCAAAGACAGCCTGTCACTAGAACCAAAGTGCTGAGTAGAAGGAGAAGTGGGCGGTGTCCGCACGTGAAGTGCGGTCGGGGAGTCTCGGGAACGTTTACCCAAGTGAGGAGTGTTGCCAGATTCAGTTGTATTGGGGCGAAAAGGCGATAGATAAGGGGAGCAGGGGCATAGGGACTCTAAGCGGGAGGAGCGTTTCAGTCAGTGTGTTCCAAACCTAAGCCCCTGTAGTATAAATGATAAAGACGAGGGACCTAATAGCTGTACAGCGGGAAGAAAACCAAAACAAATGTAACTGGGTACAGAAGTACTACAATTAAATCCATTGGCATTCATCCAGCAGTGAGAGAGTTAACCCATTTCACACTTGGGAGAGGGACCCAGAATTAGCCTGTTTCTGCAGCACAAAGCCCAAAGTCAGCAGGGGGGTCACCAGCACCAGCAAGTGTAAGTGACAGTGGGGATAGTACTTGGCACTTATACACGGGACAAAGGACCAGATGGTTGATGTGCACCATGGTAATCAACATCTTATGCAATGTTTTTATGGTACTGAAACTTCTGCTATATTGTATTATGGTCCTGGCTTGGGAAAATTTAAAATGGCGGGGATCTTTTCAAATTTGCCCAATCTGTAAAAGGGGTAAGTTGTCAAAGGAGATCTAATGGTGAATGTATTAGATGGGTTTTTAAACAAACGGGGGTCAGGTTAGGGTGATTTAATTACAACTTTGGTTTAATTTATTTGAGCATCTATTTGAACGTCCAGGCAGCTTTTATGCATCTGGAGCTTAACAGCCTGGAGTAACCTCTGTACCCTAGAAGGACTGGTCGTCTCATGACGCCCATATGGGACCATTTGGTGGTGTTCACCACTACCCCCCCTATTCTTCTGCATCAGGACTTTAGGAAACAAAGAGATGTTTAAATATATTCCTGACACTCTCCCCCTCATTAAAAACTCAATTGCCCTATATCCTCGAATGTGACCCTCTTGAGATAATTAATGAATGGGTAGGTTCTGAAATCTAGACCAAAACTTGAGAAGTTATATAAACAATGAAATCCAAGAATTGAACATTGTTCAAATTTGGGGGCTGCTTGACAAGATGAGTGTGTCCCTTATTTCTCCCACCTCCAGGGAACAGGATTTACTTTAAGTTGTAGGTTCTGTTATTTTTCTCCCTTTTATTTTAAACGTTTTGCCGTGTTGTGTGTCATTTTATTCGTAATTCTTTTGTTTTAAGATCTTTTTATGCACTGATCAATTTTTGTAATAACTGATGTATATTGGAGTATTATTACCTCATATACTGTAGATATGGCTGATGTATATTGGAGTATTATTACCTCATATACTGTAGATATGGCTGATGTATATTGGAGTATTATTCCCTCACATACTGTAGTTATGTCTAATGTATATTGGAGTATTTATACCTCACATACTGTAGATATGGCTGATGTATATTGGAGTATTATTACCTCACATACTGTAGATATGACTGATGTATATTGCAGTATTATTACCTCACAAACAGAAGATATGACTGATATACAGTAGATTGGAGTATTATTAAGTTATGGCTGATGTATGATCTTCAGTACGGTTATTGTGACCTTATAATGTCCTCTGCCAGAATGAGAAGCTAAATTACACCACCCCACATGATCCCCACATATCAGGAGGAGATGACATGTGACTGATCATATAAATGCCTGATGTTACTTCTGCTCATGCTAAAAACAAATTTCAATCCGATTGATTTCTTTGAAATATTTTATTGAAAGTAAGACAAACCAGAACATAGCAATCAAATAATTCCAAATAGATCTAATTTGTTAAAATCAGGTTAAACACCTCCTCCCCCTCACCCCCACAACTACAAGCCACTGTAAAATGTATTATTTCTTCATAATAAGAGACAGTGATCCCTGGTGAAGTGCCCTCGGCTCTTGGAAGGGACTTGCCACACAAATCTCTCCCCCTGCTCTGAGTGACAGCTGAGCATTCCTAGTTGAGTGTTTCCTTAATTGCCACAGCTATCACTCAGAGCAGAAGGGAGCAGTGGTGGAGAAGCCGCCTGCAAAGAACCGAGGGCTCTACACTGTCCATTACTATATTATAAAAAAATCCACATAAATCTACAATAACAAAGGAAGCAACTTATCCCTATCTTTCTATGTATACAGCTCATATCTAGATCTATGTGTTTCCACGCTAACTGACAGTAAACAAACCTTTTGTGTTAGTTAAGTTTTGTTATGTTAGTTACCGTGGAAACACGTATATCTAGATATGAGCTGTATACAGATAGGGAAATATCATCAGGACCAGGGCAGAGTTGCTTCCTTTTGTTATTGTAGATTTATGTGGTTTTTGTTGATAATATAGTAATGGACAGTGTAGATCCCTCGGTCTTTTGCAGGCGGCTTCTCCACCACTGCTCCCTTCTGCTCTGAGTGATAGCTTTGGCAAATAAGGAAACACTCAACTAGGAATGCTCAGTTGTTACTCAGAGCAGGGGGAGAGATTTGTGTAGCAAGTCACTGCCAGGAGCCAAGGGTACTTCACGAGGGATCATTGTCTCTTATTATGAAGAAATAATACATTATACAGATGCTTGTAGTGGTGGGGTGAGGGGGGGGGTGTTTTAACCTGATTTAACAATTAGATCTATTGTGAATTATTTGTTGCTGTTCTGGTTTGTCTTCTTTCAATAAATATTTCAAGAAATCGGATTGAATTGTTTTTTAGGCTGAGCAGAAGTCACATCAGCATTTATATGATCAGTCACATTTCATCTCCTCCTGATATGTGGGGATCATGTGGGGTGGAAATTGCTTCTCTCATTCTGCGGCAGAGGACATTATAAGGTCACCAATAACCGTACTGAAGATCATACATCAGCCATACTTCAGTGTGTAGTAATAATACTCCATATACATCATCATATCTACAGTAGTGTGAGGTATAATACTCCAATATACATCAGCCATATCTACAGTGTGTGAGGTAATAATACTCCAATATACATCAGTCATAGCTACAGTATGTGAGGTAATAATACTCCAATATACATCAGCCATATCTAGAGTGTGTGAGGTAATAATAATTTCATATACATCAGCCATATCTACAGTGTGTGAGGTAATAATAATTTCATATACATCAGCCATATATACCGTGTATGAGGTAATAATACTCCAATATACATCAGTCATATCTGCAGTATGTGAGGTAATAATACTCCAATATACATCAGCCATATCTATAGTGTGTGAGGTAATAATAATTTCATATACATCAGCCATATATACAGTGTATGAGGTAATAATACTCCAATATACATCAGTCATATCTGCAGTATGTGAGGTAATAATACTCCAATATACTGTACATCTGTCTATCTACAGTTGAGGAATAATACTCTTATAACATCAGTCATATCTAAGTAGTGAGGTAATAATACTCCGACATACATCCGTCATATCTACAGTGTGAGGTACTAATACTCCCATATACATCAGTCATATCTACAGTATGTGAGGTAATAATGCTCCAATATACATCAGCCATACCAACAGTGTGTGAGGTATTAAGATTATATATATATCCGCCATGACACCACAGTGTGAGGTAATTGGGAGCAGATGTAACTCAGTGATTACATGTTGTGATATCTCTCACATATATGGTATATCAGCCTTGTCTTCTGTGAGAAATTACTGAAAGCAACATGTATTACAGAAATAGCTGTGGCCTCCAACTAATGCCTGTTACAGCTGTCACTTAGAGTAGGGGGGAGTGGTTTGTGGCACTTCATTACGGTCGCCATGTTGGCAGCTGCAGGCTCCATATTCTTCCTCAAAGAACTGTCTGATAATAAAATGATGACTGTTCCTTAAACCAGATCTCTGTGACCTCATCAGACATTTACGCACCTTCTCTTAGACGCTCTAAGACATTAAAATCATAACATAATTTTATGCTAATGTCAGCTGTGAAGTCTAAAAGTGAATCTCTACTTTCAATGATTCTTACAATATCTATGCTGAGTTATTAATTGAAGGTTTCATATTCTATCTCAGCCCCGTACCGCTCCATACACTGGAAGAAAAGGGACATGTCCGATCTTTCCCTGTGTGCACGGCCATGTGCTGTGCATCTCTATGGGGAGGGGATCGTCCATAATATACTGCAGGGAGACGCCATTGATCCCATATTTAGATTTCTATAGCAGAACATAAAGACATGAACAAAAAACACTCTAAAAAAAAACCTTCAACGAAACAAAATCTTTCATAAAATATAATCCATATTTCTAAAATAACAGCAAGTCTATGCATATATACTGCATTCTCATCTACAGATCGGCCAATATGTGCACAGACACAAAAATAAAATCATAATCCTGGTTTCCTGAGAAAATTACTTTATTGTCCAAATGTCATAAACAGTAAAACCTGCACATATTTGGTATCTCCATAATCGTAATGACCTGGAGAAGAAGGTAAAATGTTTTTAATGACACAATTTTTAAAACACAAAAATTGGGATGAACTGCAGTTTTTTTGTCAATCTTCCCACAGAAAGGATAAATAATTATTATTCATTCAGGCAAAAGTGATACTGAGGCCTAGTTTCCATCCCGCACATCCTGGAGAGGTGTGAGACCCCCGCCCTGACATTACCCTCACAATAGTAACGTCTCCAGTCATCAGGTGCTGATGCTGCTCCCCCGCTCCAGTGCAGGTGAATGGGGGAATACACATAAAGACATGAGAATGTAAATCCCTTTCATTATGAATAGGTCTGACAGTCACACCCAGGACCGCAGGGGTTGGTGCTTCTGCAGACTCTCCGCCCTCTTACTGTATATAAGATGATTTTTCAGCCTGAATCCTCAGATGAGACACAACTCTGCTGCTCGTGTATCGCTCGGCGCCTATACTAATTTGAAGATACAGGAAGATTACATGGCCCCTGAGATGATGACACGAAATGGTACTTGTGAGTGCGCTGGATGACAGAGGCGCTGGAGGATATTTGCTGCACCTACTGCGATTCTCCTGAACCGGCTGTGAGAACATGTCTGAGTGGAGGCTTCTTTCTGTGAGAAACACTACAGAGACACAGTAAGTCCTCAGAACATTTTTGGTTGATCCTGATGTTAACCTGGAGGAAAGAAAATGCTCCAGACACAAGAGGACTGAAATACTATTGTACTATGGATTCCACTGTATCGTGTGGTCCTGCTGGGGGCCGGAGACCACAAGGAACATGAGGTGGAGATATTGGATGTGGCCTCTGAGAAGAAGAAGAGAAGTGAGATCTGCTGTTGACAGAAATAACTCTATAAATGAAAGCAGGAAGAGAATCCAGAATCTCACAGATCATTGTTAGAAGAAGAAAATATTATCTGAACTCATGTGACGCTGGATGATCTAGAAAGGAGAGTCCTGGTGAATCTCCAGACAGAAGGATCAGGGTGTCACTCTCAGTCTCTACATGATCAGACAGGTGGCTACACAAGGATGAGCTGAGCAAGAAAATTCAATCATTTTGAGGAGTCGTGATATCACAGATCCATTGGCCTTTTACACAGAATTTATTCAGAGGTGACATCATGATCGGAGCTGTGATGTCATTGGATGAAAGAAGTTTCGAGTCTGGATGATGTCTAGTGTCAAAGTATTACATAAGGGACTGCTGCGCTTTGCTGATGATCTGAAAATCAATAATAAAAAAAAACAGTTCCAGTGATGAAGAATCTGAGGTATTACTGGATATAGACTCGGCTCATATAACATCATTATATCACGAGTCTTAGATCTGCTTCTTATATGCAAGTCACAGAACAGACCTGATGGACCCAGAGGTTCAGGTCGCTCATGTTTTAAGCTCTTGCAGCTTCTCTCTTGGGAGACATTACTGGGAGGTGGATGTGAGTCAGGCAAGAAGGATCATTGGAGTGGCCGGGAAAGTCTGAGAGGAAAGTGAGGGTGTAGAGATCTTTATTGGTTTAATGAGAAATCCTGGGTGTTAATTTCTCTTATTCTCTAACCATGTGCAGTCATAATAATATCATAAATCTGGAATCAGAGTCTCCTGTGAAGGTTTTGGATCTATCTGGACAGAGGCCGGGCGGTCCGTGCTGTGTGACCCCATCAGACACTTACACACCTTCACCGCCTCCTTCACCGAGCCGCTCTATGCCGCTTTTTATATCTGTAGAGAATTCTGTCCTCAGAATCATAAAAAATTACAAAAATAGGTTAGTTTTGTAATGAATCTCTGTCATTCTAATATTTTTTTATGTCTTGTCTAAGAATGTTTTCTGAATCATTATTGAATATATTATAGCAGTTTGGTCTGTTCTCATGCTGTCCAATAAAGAAACTGTGACACGTGTCCCTCAGAGGAAGGGGGAGGGGATTGTAGTGCAGGTCATTGCTGACCCCCAGGATATAGTCTCCCTCTGCCATTACCCCCAGGTTATTTCTCATCTCCCTACACAATAACACCCAGGTTATTCCTCATCTCCTCCACCATGACCCCCAGGTTATTCCTTATCTCCCTCAACCATGACCCCCAGGTTATTCCTCATCACCTCCACTGTGACCCCAGTTATTCCTCATCCCCACCCCCACATGACTCCCAGGTTATGCCTCATCGCTCCCTCAAATAACACCCAGGTTATTCCTCACTCCTCCACCGTGACCCCCAAGTTTATTCTCATCCTATCTCCCTCCACCTTGACACCAGTTATTCCTCATCTCCCTCCACCATGACCCCCAGGTTAATCCTCATCTCCCTCCACTGTGACCCCCAGGTTATTTCTCATCTCCCTCCACCTTGACCCCAGGTTATTCCTCATCTCCCTCCACCATGACCCCCAGGTTAATTCTCATCTCCCTCAATCGTGACCCCCAGGTTATTCCTCATCTCCCTCCACCATGACCCCCAGGTTACTATATTTATTTTTATTTTACCATTATTTTTAGATCCTCCAGGGTAATTAATCCCTGCGGTGTCTGATTGCTAATACTATATACTCCAATACTACTGTATTGCAATATATCTATTTTACAATGATTTTTAATAGCCTGTCCTCTGGTGCTATTAGAAATCATTGCACCTGGCAAGCCTACGATTCAATGAACTCTAGCTGCCTCCCGATGACGTTCGAGGGGGTGGCGCTCAGGCATCCAATAGCGGCGCATTTAACTTTAAGTAGGTGCCGCTGTCGGTTCGAACGGCGGGTGTTGGCTGTGTGCTGTGTATGGAAAGAGCTTAAGCTCGTGAGCTCTCTCCATACACCCCTTGCCGCATGAGGACGATATAGTTCGTCCCTCGTCCGCAAGTGGGTTAATAAAATTATTCAATAACCCAAAGTGATACTGAGGCCTAGTTCTCCAGCCCATCAATCTTCTGTGTTTTTGTGTTAGTTCTTCCTGATCTACAAGGTGTTAATTAACATTGAGGGACGGACAGAAGGAATATGAAGTAGGAATAAGATGACATTGTTTGTTGTCTGTTACCATAGAGACACATAAATCTAAATAGGAGCTGTATACACAAAACAATAGGAAATCATATTTATTCCTCATTTAGGGGGAGGAGCTCTCTTTTTTATTGCAATACATCAGTCATTACATAGGACATAAACAGGAATCAGGTGAAGGAGATTGTACAGAGGATTGTAGTACAAAATCTCTGGATAGTAATCTATGAGCCTCCTGGGTGGAGATGGAGCTCAGGTCATAAATTAATAATCTTCTTAGATGTCAAGGACCCTACCATGTAACACTCTGAACATGATTGGTACAGAAAGATGGATCTAGTACATATATTGTGTATTAAGACAGTCCTTCCGCCATTTTGGTTTTCTTAATTACAACAAATTTCTATGAAACGTATTACTATTTATATCTGGAGAAGATAAGGAGCCTCCTAAACACTCAATATAAGTCATTAGGCTATAACCTCCTAGTCTCCCGATCACAATGGCTGCAAGGGGTCAGTATGTTATCCCTATATCTACATGTAAGAACAAAAATCTGGAGCTTCACAACAATAAACTATAATCAGTAATGAATCAGCACAGATATAGAAATGAGAAGATCTTAGAAGGCAGAGATTTAGTTTTACATATTACAGCCACAATTTTCTCTAAATTATTTTATGATTCTGAGGATACAATTGTCATACATACAGAGGGCGGCATAGAGCGGCTCGGTGAAGGAGGCGGTGAAGGTGTGTAAGTGTCTGATGGGGTCACACAGCTGATAGAAGGACAGACGCCCGGCCTCATAGTCCAGATAGATCCCAACAACCTTCACAGGAGACTCTGATTCCAGACTTGTAAATATATTGTTATGAAGCACACTAAGGCTATTAAAAAAACCCATCAAACCCCAGGATTTCTCATTAAAACCAATAAATGACTCGTTACCCACCACTTTCCTCTCCAGACTTTCCCCAGCCACTCCAATGATCCATTTCTCCGCCTGACTCACATCCACCTCCCAGTAATGTCTCCCAGAGGAGAAGCTGCGGGAGCTGAACACCTGACAGGACTCAAACCTCTTGGGTCCATCAGGTCTGTTCTGCGATTTCTTGCAATAAGAAGCAGATCTAAGACTACGTGATATAATGATGTTATCATGAGCCGAGTCTATATCCAGTAATACCTCAGATTTCTGCATCACTGGGAACTGTCTCCTTCTTTTCATATTATTCAGATCATCAGCAAAACGCAGCAGTCCTCTATATAATATCTGTGACACTACGACATCATCCAAACTCTGAGCTTCTCTTTCATCACCAATGACATCCCAGCTCCGATCAATGATGTTACCTTTGATGAAATCCTCTCGTAAGAAGGCCAATGGATCTGTGATATCACATGACTCCTCAAATTGATGAATTTTCTTGCTCAGCTCATCCTTGTGTAGCTCCATCTGTCTGATCATTTGAGAGACTGAGAGTGACACCCGATCCTTTTGTCTGGATATCTCAGCCTGGACTCTCCCCTTTCTAGATCATCCAGCTTCTTCCTGAGATCAGTAAACAGATTAGTGACTTTCTCAATGAGTCCAGATAATTTATTTTTTTCTTCTACCCCATGATCTGTGAGATTCTGGATTCTTTTTCCTGCTTTCATTTTACCTGCGTTCATTTTGTCAACAGCAGATCTCACAATCTTCTTCTTTTCTCAGAGGCCACATCCAGTATCTCAACCTGATGTCCCTTGTGGTCTCCGGTCACCCAGCAGGACACACAGATACAGGTGGAATCCATAGTACAATAGTATTTTATAGCCTCCTTGTGTGTGGGGCATTTTCTTTCCTCCAGGTTAAACGTAGGATCAATTAAAATATGTTCTGAGGACTTACTGTGTCTCTGTAGGTGTTTCTCACAGAAAGAAGCCTCACATCTCAGACATGTTCTTTCAGCCGGTTCCGGAGAATCGCAGTAAGTACAGCAGACTCTTGCCATCTCAAAATCAGGCAGAGTAGATGAAGGCTCCACTGTATTCCCCAGTTTCCTGTTCTTTTCCAAGATCGGTCGTCACAAAAAGTTCTTTCCACAATCAGGACAGAAATATCCTCCAGTACATCCAGCGCACTCACAATACACGAGCAGCAGAAGTTGTGTCTCATCTGAAGGATTCAGGACTGAAACATCATCTTATATACAGTAAGAGGGCGGAGAGTCCTGCAGAAGCATCAACCCCTGAGGTCCTGGGTGTGACTGTCAGACCTATTCATAATGAAAGGGATTTACATTCTCATTGTCTTTATGTGTATTTCCCCCATTCACCTGCACTGAGAGCCGGGGGAGCAGCATCAGCACCTGAATGACTGGAGACGTTACTATTGTGAGGGTAATGTCAGGGCGGGGGTCTCACACCTCTCCAGGATGTGCTGGGATGGAAACTAGGCCTCAGTTTCACTTTTGGCTTATTGAATTATTATTATTTAACCTTTCTTGGGAGGGTGACAAAAAACTATAATTCAGGTCTTGTTTTTGAGTTTTACATTTTGTGCCATTAAATAACATTTAAGCTTCTTCTTTAGGTCACTACAACTTCAGAGATACCAAACATGTACAGTTTTGTATGGTTTTATGACATGTGGAAATAGAATTGATTACTGGATTATAGAGACATATACACCACGTAGCGGATAGGACACAAAAGTTAATGAAATCAGGATAAATCTTTATTATTTCGGTTTCGCTGACGAAGCAAATGTGAATCATGTGTTGGGTCTGGTCCGCCCGGATTTTTACTTACTTGTATTTCCTATTGGTTATGTATTACCTTTTGTTTAAGGTTAATTTTTCGGGTCTATGCATTATAATCTTGCCTTGAGAAAGTTTAATATAGACGGCTGTGTCTGCATGTGCTGAATATGAGTGATTATTTATATGCTATGAATTGAAAAATTTGGGTCAGCAAAAAGAGAGTGAAAGAAATATCACCATGAAAAGTCAAATTAATCCCAAATTAATTTTTTATTTATTAAATAGTAAGAAACTAAAAACTGAAAGTGTGGTCTCTCTCGAATAGAAAACTCACAAGTAATCAGACTCAAGTTTGCTCAATCATTAGTGTGAAAAAAGTTAGAAAGTGTAAAGTAAAGCCAAAAATATATTCCTAATAAAAAATAATAAATTTATAAGGTCCTTTACACACCATGTTTCTATAGGAAAATAACGGAAAATAGCACCCAAAGTCAAAAAACTTTTTTTCTATTTTGCAACATATAAAAAAAATGTAATAAAAAGTGATAAAAAGGTAGCGTTAAATGTTATCTAAAGTCACAAAAATAACACTGCAAACATCTCCGTACAACGACGTATGAAAAAGTTATCAGTGCCAGAAAATGGCAAAATGAAAAAAAAAAAATTGTATAGGTTTTCATTTTTCTAAATGTATGAAAACTTTATAAAGCCTGTATAAATTTGGCCTACCTGTAATCGTACAGAACCAAAGAATATATTAGAGATGTGGTTTGGAGCACACAGTGGAAGACGGTAAAAACAGAGCCCACGAGAAAATGAGGCAAATACGCTTTCATGTCAATTTTACCACATTTTTAATTTTATTTCCACTTCCCAGTACATGGAATATAAAATACTGTGAATTCTCCCTGATCAGGTCAATGCTATAAATATTCATTTATTAATATTTTCATATTATAGCATAAATGCTGATTCTGACAAACATATTGCTCATAATTATTTACTTTCCTGTTTCACTTTCGATCCTAGAAAAGAAGCCGGAAATGAATGTTACCGTCTTTCTTTATGACCTCCATGATGACATCACACCTCGCCGGTGCTGGTGTGATGTCATAAGTAGGAGACAAAATGGTTTCTCTATTTAAGTTCATTGTGATAGCAGTTTACTATTCAGTTGACAAAAGCTTAGATACAAGCCGAAACGCCTTCTCATACATTATTTGTAGCTATTTGCTAATAAATTTAGTTTCTAGTAAGAAGTCCTTTTGTGTGCCGGGACGTCTTTGTATTGGATTTCTATAGCGGTCATTCTCTTGTCCTCGTGCACCACACATCGGAGTGCCGTCCGTGAATCCATATTGGATGCTTTACAAGAACACGTTATATCAATAAACAATGGATATGTTAATGTTAATTACTAACTTCTCCACTTTTGGAGACCTCCTAGCGAGGTGATCAGTCTTCCTAGGCATCTCCTAAAACATATTGGGCCGATCTGTAGATGAGATGCAGTTTATATTCATACGATTTGCTGTTATATTAGAAATATGGATTATATTTAATGAAAGATTTTGTTTAGTTGGAGGCTTTTTAGAGTGTTCATTCTTCATGTTATGGGTCTTTATGTTCTGCTATAGAAATCTAAATATGGGATCAATGGCGTCTCCCTGCAGTATATTATGGACAATCCCCTCCCCATAGAGATGCACAGCACATGGCCGTGCACATAGGGAAAGATCGGACATGTCCTTTTTCTTCCAGTGTACTGAGCGGTACGGGGCTGAGATGGAATATGAAACCTTCATTAATAACTCAGCATAGATATTGTAAAAATCATTGAAAGTAGAGATTCACTTTTAAGGAATTAGTGGTATATCCCACATACTGTAGGCTGCACGTAATGCAAGATATTAAATAAATAACAAAGGTAGTATTACAATTTATGTATGTGGTAATGTTGTATTTGTTATTGGTAACGCATGATGAAAAACTGTCTGTGGTCAAGAGATGTTCACAGGTTATGCACTTGAGGTGACCACATTTGTGGTTACCGGGATGATACAACCACGTGTATTTCCTGTCATTGTCTTCTGTAGTGCAGCTTTTAAAAACACTCGGGGACACCATTGAACCTACAGTAGGGGCTTTTTTAGAGATAAATCTAACACCTTCTGACAGGCATTCTTTGAGTTCTTTGTTTTGCTCTAAAATAGGTAAATATTTAGTTATAGCTTTTTTTACCAAATGAAATTGATTGCTATATGTGGTCACGAAGGTGATGGGTTTAGAATTGAATTTTTGCTTATTAATGTTGTGATCTCTATCTACAAGGAGTGTGTTCCTATCCACTTTGTCTATCCTCTTGCGGGCCGAGGTTAAAAAATCAAAATATTGTTTGCTGTATGTCATAGACCATGATTAAGCCCTGAGAGAGGGCGAAACGCGTTGGTCATCATACTTGGACCATCACACCTGTGTTACTTGCCAATTTTGGATTTTATATGAATACAAAATAAAGGAACATTGTTTTATCTGCACATCCCCTGTGGTCCGTGGGGCTTTACTGGATGCATCTCGCGCTGGGGGCCAATCGTGCCAGAAGGTGAGCAGGAACTATATCTTTCCTTTCTAATATGGGAGTATTAGTACAACACACACTGTATATATGGCTGATGTATATGGGAGTATTAGTACATCACATACGGTATATATGGCTGATGTATATGGGTATATTAATATATCACACGCTGTAGGTATGGCTCATGTATAAGGGAGTATTAGTACATCACATACGGTATATACGGCTCATGTATAAGGGAGTATTAGTACATCACATACGGTATATATGGCTGATGTATATGGGAGTATTAGTACATCACATACGATATATACGGCTGATGTATAAGGGAGTATTAGTACATCACATACGGTATATATGGCTGATGTATATGGGAGTATTAGTACATCACATACGGTATATACGGCTCATGTATAAGGGAGTATTATTACCTCACATACTATAGATATGGCTGATGTATATGGGAGTATTAGTACATCACATACGGTATATATGGCTGATGTATATGGGAGTATTAGTACATCACATACGATATATACGGCTGATGTATAAGGGAGTATTAGTACATCACATACGATATATACGGCTCAAGTATAAGGGAGTATTATTACCTCACATACTATAGATATGGCTGATGTATATGGGAGTATTAGTACATCACATACGGTATATATGGCTGATGTATATGGGAGCACACATTGTAGGTATGACAGGAGGATTAACTCATGAATTCCTGTAGTCTCCATGTCCACTAATAAATCTTCTTCCAATAACCTCACACATTTCAGACATGGCTGATATACCGTATATGAGTATGATTCCGTACACACTGTATATATGACTGATGTATATGGGATCATTATCACCTCACAAACTGTAGATATGGCTGATGTGTATGGGATCATTAATAATTTATAAACTGTAGATATGGCTGATGAATAGTTAAGTATTATTCCGTCACATATTATAGCTATGGCTGATGTATATGTGAGTATTTCTCCCTCGCATATTATATGTATATGAGAGTTTTATTAACTTACACACTGACGATATGGCTGATGTATATTGCAGTATTTTTACCTTACATATAGTAGATATGGCTAATGTATGTTGGAGTATTATTGCCTCACATACTGTATAGATATGACTGATGTATATATGAATATTATTACCTCATACACTGTATATATGACTGATGTATAGTGGAGTATTATTACCTCACACACTGTAGATATGGCTGATGTATATTGCAGTATTTTTACCTTACCTATAGCAGATATGGCTAATGTATGTTGGAGTATTAGTTGGAGTATTATTGCCTCACATACTGTATAGATATGACTGATGTATATATGAATACTATTACCTCACAAACTGTAGATATGGCTGATGAATAGTTAAGTAATATTCAATCACATATTATAGATATGACTGATGTATATGAGAGTTTTATTATCTCACACACTGTAGTTATGGCTGATGTATATATGAATATTATTACCTCACATACAGTAGATATGACTGATGTACAGTAGAATGAAGTATTATTACCTCACATACTGTAGATATGACTGATGTATATATGAATATTATTACCTCACATACTGTAGTTATGGCTGATGTATATATGAATATTATTACCTCACATACTGTAGATATGGCTGATGTATATATGAATATTATTACCTCACATACAGTAGATATGACTGATATACAGTAGATTGGAGTATTATTACCTCACACACTGAAGTTATGGCTGATGTGTGATCTTCAGTACGGTTATTGGTGACCTTATAATGTCCTCTGAAAGAATGAGAAGCTAAATTACGCCACCCCACATGATCCCCACATATCAGGAGGAGATGACATGTGACTGATCATATAAATGCCTGATGTTACTTCTGCTCATGCTAAAAACTAATTTCAATCCGATTGATTTCTTTGAAATATTTTATTGAAAGTAAGACAAACCAGAACATAGCAATCAAATAATTCCATATAGATCTAATTTGTTAAAATCAGTTTAAACACCTCCTCCCCCCCATCACCCCCACCACTACAAGCATCTGTAAAATGTATTATTTCTTCATATCACCTGCACTGAGAGCCGGGGGAGCAGCATCAGCACCTGAATGACTCGAGACGTTACTATTGTGAGGGTAATGTCAGGGCAGGGCTCTCACACCTCTCCAGGATGTGCTGGGATGGGAACTAGGCCTCAGTTTCACTTTTGGCTTATTGAATAATTATTATTTAACCTTTCTTGGGAGGGTGACAAAAAACTATAATTCTGGTCTTGTTTTTGAGTTTTACATTTTGTGCCATTAAATAACATTTAAGCTTCTTCTTTAGGTCACTACAACTTCAGAGATACCAAACATGTACAGTTTTGTATCGTTTTATGGCATGTTCGAAAATAGAATTGATTACTGGATTATAGAGACATATACACCACGTAGCGGATAGGACACAAAAGTTAATGAAATCAGGATAAATCTTTATTACTTTGGTTTCGCTGACGAAGCAAATGTGAAACATGTGTTGGGTCTGGTCCGCCCGGATTTTTACTTACTTGTATTACCTCTTGGTTATGTATTACCTTTTGTTTAAGGTTAATTTTTCGGGTCTATGCATTATAATCTTGCCTTGAGAAAGTTTAATATAGACGGCTTTGTCTGCATGTGCTGAATATGAGTGATTATTTATATGCTATGAATTGAAAAATTTGGGTCAGCAAAAAGAGAGTGAAAGAAATATCACCATGAAAAGTCAAATTAATCCCAAATTCATTTTTAATTTATTAAATAGTAAGAAACTAAAAACTGAAAGTGTGGTCTCTCAGAAAACTCACAAGTAATCAGACTCAAGTTTGCTCAATCATTAGTGTGAAAAAAGTTAGAAAGTGTAAAGTAAAGCAAAAAACATATTCCTAATAAAAAATAATAAATTTATAAGGTCCTTTACACACCATGTTTCTATAGGAAAATAACGGAAAATAGCACCCAAAGTCAAAAAACTTTTTTTCTATTTTGCAACATATAAAAAAAATGTAATAAAAAGTGATAAAAAGGTAGCGTTAAATGTTATCTAAAGTCACAAAAATAACACTGCACACATCTCCGTACAACGACGTATGAAAAAGTTATCAGTGCCAGAAAATGGCAAAATGAAAAAAAAAAATTGTATAGGTTTTCATTTTTCTAAACGTATGAAAACTTTATAAAACCTGTATAAATTTGGCCTACCTGTAATCGTACAGAACCAAAGAATATATTAGAGATGTGGTTTGGAGCACACAGTGGAAGACGGTAAAAACAGAGCCCACGAGAAAATGAGGCAAATACGCTTTCATATCAATTTTACCACATTTTTTATTTTATTTCCACTTCCCAGTACATGGAATATAAAATACTGTGAATTCTCCCTGATCAGCTCAATGCTATAAATATTCATTTATTAATATTTTTCATATTATAGCATAAATGCTGATTCTAACTAACATATTGCTCATAATTATTTACTTTCCTGTTTCTCTTTCGATCCTAGAAAAGAAGCCAGAAATGAATGTTACCGTCTTTCTTTATGACCTCCATGATGACATCACACCTCGCCGGTGCTGGTGTGATGTCATAAGTAGGAGACAAAATGGTTTTCTCTATTTAAGTTCAATGTGATAGCAGTTTACTATTTAGTTGACAAAGGCTTAGATACAAGCCGAAACGCGTTCTGATACATTACACGTCAGAGAAGGGCGGCACAGTGAGATAACGGATTAAGATCCAAAATGGGTGCAGGCTTGATGGGTCTGACTTCAAGACCCTGAAGGTCCAAAGGAAAAAAGGCAGGCGGGCAGCACTCCGCAGAATAAAGGTTATTTTATTTCACAAGTGGATACAGCGACGTTTCGGCTGACTCTATGCAGCCATTCTCAAGCATAGTGAGTAGTGGTACAAGCCGGGCTTAAATCCCCCGCAGGAAGTGACATCATATGCAACAAACAAATCAGTTTACATAGTGATCAGTAACATAATCACAAAATGTATTATACATATTACAACACAAAATTATACTCTATACAGTGTAACAACGTGTAGGTAATTACAAGTGTGTGTGAACATATATTCCGACTGAGAAACAACCACCGCAGCACAACCGTTTGTTGATGACAACAAAAAGCACATGTCGATTGGTTGCATAGCAACCAGGTAAGCTAAACCACATCGGGAAAAAATAAAAGTAAAAGCAGAGGGTATACGGCAAGGTGACACTTCCCAAAGTACTGTGTGACAGCCATACCTGGCAAGTGCAGTGAGTGCACACTGTGTGGTGTCACCGATTGTCGCTGCACGGTCCAAATATGGGAGACTGAGCTCCAGGACCCCGCGATCCTGGTGTAGCCGTAAACACGTCATGTGACACTCTGTGTCTCGCGAGAGCGGTGCTCATACGGCTGTGGCCATCTTTAGTGAGGGAAAAGTGTCCAATATGCCAGTACACGAACAAATGAAGTTAGGGATATACCCCCATGGTGTCCAGGCACAGCACATTACCACGCCAACGCAATAAAGTACAGGACTCCCATGGCAACAAGTCCAGAGGGGGCCAATCTGCAGCCACAAAATGCCCAAGATACGGGTATATGGCTATGTGTGCCCCACGGAGTCCGAACACTTCTACGAGGCCGTCAGGGCTCTTAACTCACGCACCAGGTATTTGTCCATATCAACTGCGGTTAGCAAAAGGTACCGATATGTATTATTGACATGGCTAAAAATACGGGAGGAGAGAATGACGATATCTTCCAGCGGTGGTGGGTCGGTATAACCATGGTAGTGGTTGCTGCTCAGTGATGTGCAGCAAGTGATCTAAATCAAAAGGAGAAAGACAAAATAATTAATAATATGTACATAATCCCATAGGATACAGAAGACCTACTTCCTAACATGAATCTATGTGTAATCACAAACTATGGTTATTGGACCAAGGGAGACTCAATTCAGGGTGTTCAAATTAAATTCTACATTGAGGCCTATAGGTTGTAATGAACTCAGTTTATATATCCATTCGGTTTCCCGTTTTTTAAGAACTTTCTGTCTGTCGCCCCCCTCTCCTCAACGGTGGAACACAATCTATTATGCAGAACCTGAGCTGGTGTATTTTGTGACCGGACTCTGAGAAGTGTCTTGGTACTGGTAAATCTACTTTGGATGTTTTAATAGATGACCGGTGATTGTGTAATCTCAGTCTACATTCAGTGGTTGTCTCCCCAACATAAATTTTAGGGCAGGGGCATATTAACACATAAAGGACATGGTCGGATCTGCACGTTAAGTGGTGTTTAATCCGATATGTGGTATAGGTAGTTGGATTGCTAAATATATCCCCCTTCAGCATGTATTGGCAGTTCTCACAACTCATACACGGGTAACAACCCGGTTTTAGTGTCGTAGCAAGGTTAGGTCTCCTGTCCATGGGACCAATATCGCTCGACACCAGATGGTCCTTCAAATTCCTGGGACGTTTGTAGGAGAACACAGGAGGTCATTTAAATTCCTCTATATCGTCATGATATCGTGTGAGAATAGCCCAGTGGTTGTGCGCACCATAAGTGGACACAAACGGAATTCTGTTATTGATGTAGCTACCATTGTAGCCAAATCATGCAACTCATATCTGATAAACATCCCTATAAATATATTTAAAATAAGTGAATTTGGACTTTTAATATTTATAACTCAATATATCGCCATATTAACGGAGTACTGATGAATCATGGGGGGGGGGGAGTCTTATTGATTGATCATGAGGTTTCACATGGCAATTCCATGAAACTAGGCCCATGTGTCAGCTGCATTTACCAGACCAAGTTGAACTGAAAATAAAATAGCAACTTCGTTTTATTAAGTCAAGGTCTTTGCCTGAAAATTCTGGATCACAACCTGCCAGAACAACTAAAAACCGTTTCCCTCAGAAGCATCAACCCCTGCGGTCCTGGGTGTGACTGTCAGACCTATTCATAATGAAAGGGATTTACATTCTCATTGTCTTTATGTGTATTTCCCCCATTCACCTGCACTGAGAGCCGGGGAGCAGCATCAGCACCTGAATGACTGGAGGCGTTACTATTGTGAGGGTAATGTCAGGGCGGGGGTCTCACACCTCTCCAGGATGTGCTGGGATGGAAACTAGGCCTCAGTTTCACTTTTGGCTGATTTAATAATTTTTATTAAAACTTTCTGGGGACAAAAATGGCAATTTAGTCCTTGTGTTTGTGTTTCCTGTATTCTGCCATTAAATAACATTTTACCTTCTACGATTAAAGAGATACCAAATATTTATAGTTTTGTAATATTTACGACATTTGGAAATACTAAATGTTTTATGACATTAAAAATTACTAAAAGAAGAAGGAAGCGATTATAGAGGGAAACACTCCACATAACAGACAGGACACAATAGTAAGGAAAATCATTATGTATCTTTATTGTTCCATGGTGAATCATAAATAAAAGTCAGACAGAAAGAGAAGAACAAATGAGATATATCTGAGACACCTATAGACTCAGTGGGGCACATTTACTAAGGGTTCGAATCGCGTTTTTCCCCAGGTTTCCCGAATTTTTCCGATTTGCGCCGAATTGCCCCAGGATTTTGGCGCACACGATTGGATTGTGGCACATCGACGCCGGTTTTCACACGACAGAAATCGGGGGCGTGGCCATCGGAAAACCCGACGGATTCGGAAAAACCGCGGAATTAAAAAAAAAAATTGTGTCGCAAGAATATCACTCACATACACCGGAACGAAGCAGGTGAACTCCGACGGACCTCGGCGTAGCAGCGACACCTAGTGGACATCGGGCGCACGACCTTAGTGAATTGCCGGAAGACCCAAATCCTCGCCGGAGAACGCGCCGCTGGATCGCGACAGGACCGGGTAAGTAAATGGGCCCTATTGTCCTTATCCCACCTCAATCAATGTATAAAGTGCAAGGAGTAAGTAAATGGACGTACATGATGCATTTCACAGAAAGAGACGATTCATAATGAGAAATGACAGAGAGGTCGTAAGCAAAGTAAAATAATCAGAAATTCATTTTCAAATTAATAAATACTAAGAAACTAAAAACTGAAAGTGTGGGCTCTATGGGAATAGAGAAGATAAATGTCCCAAGGGTCATGGTGGAGGGAGATGAGGAATAACCTGGGGGTCATGGTGGAGGGAGATGAGGAATAACCTGGGGGTCATGGTGGAGGGAGATGAGGAATAACCTGGGGGTCATGGCGGAGGGAGATGAGGAATAACCTGGGTCCATCTAAGTCCATCTTTCCATATAAAATTTTAATATAGTATTTTCTATCTACCGATATAACGTAATCTATGTGTTGATGCATTTTAAATTGTATTATTATTTTCAATTATTCTTATTATTTACACATTAAAACAAAAATATATCCACACCAGCCACTTCTAACTACAGTAATATGTCTTAGGGTACATTCACACAGCGGTATGCCCGCCGTGCGGACATATCGCCGTGTGCTGGGGAGGAGGAGGAGGTGACCCCTCCTCCCTCCATAGAGAATAGCGGCGCATGGCCGCACACACGCCGAAAGATAGAGCATGCTCTAACTTTTAGCGGTGTGCGGCCCGGATCGGTGCCACACATGTGTGGCACCGTATCCCCGCCGCTATTGCCGTCTATGGGGACGTACACGCGGCCGCAAATTTGCGGCCAAATGTACGTGCCCGCAGACGGCCATGTGAATGTGCCCTTACATAGATTTTTCAGTGGATCTCCAATTATTTTCCTGCTGATCCACGGCCAATATCTCCCAATATTCCCATCCGACTTCTTTCACGGCCAGAGCTTTAGAGGAGCAGGACACTCAAGCCGTGCTTCCAAAGTTATAACTGTGAACAAGTTCCGGAAGAGGCAAAATAGTCTCTTTTTACAATCTAACGACTTTTTGGTAACCTACTCCATAACAAATAGTTTATTTGAATTATTTTTCGGGCTACCTTGGTATTTGGGTTACATCGACTGAATTGTTTTCGATGAACGTATGGCTATTCTAAGAAAAAAATGCTATCTTTATTTGCAGTATTTTCTCGGCACGTGGGTATCAATCTGTCCACTCCTCTCCCATGAAGCGACTCATCATATTTCCCCGATGCCGCTGAACCCCTATTCTTAGAATCTGACATCTGTAATGAAAAAAGGAAATTTGGTTAAAATGTTAAAACGTTCTCCATTTTCAAAGTTCAGAATTGATACCACCCAAATAACTTGATAACTCATATTTACCAAATGTCTGCTTCATGTTGGTATGTGTTTTTATGTGTCCTTTTATTTTTGTAGGATGTTATGAGGCTTGGAACTTGGTGAAATTTTTCCCATTTTCCTGAAAAATGCCAAATCTTTGGTTTTGAGAGATCTGCTCAGATTTTAAGCGAGAGGCCAAACTAATTAAAAAACTGCACCCCACAAGGTTTAAAAATCAACACCCTTCATGTGTTTCACAGGAGTTTAAACTATATGGAGATACAATTTAGAAACTGTTTGAAAAAATGCAAATAAGTTTTCCAAGGTGTTAAATGGAAAACAATACCTCCTTTTGCTACCTCGATTTCTGTTGCGTGAAAACCGGCGCCGATGCGCCAAGATCCTGGGGAAAATCAGCGCAAATCGGAAATCCTTGGGAAACCCGACAAAAGTAAATGAGTCCCATTGTACAGGCTATAACATGTTTCATTTTTGGGGAATGTAGACATAGGAGGGCTTATTTCTTGTGAGATTAGATTTTATTAACTAAAATAATCAATTCTTGTTTTGTTTTTTCTTTTTCTCCCACTCACTGTACTTTGCAAATAATGGGGCAGATTTACTTACCCGGTCCTGTCGCGATCCAGCGGCGCGAGGATTCGGGTCTTCTGGCAATTCACTAAGGTCGTGCGCCCGATGTCCACCGAGGTCCGCCGGAGTTCACCTGGTTCTTCTCGGTGCATGTGAGTGCTTGATTTTGCGACACACTTCGTTTTTTATACTCCGTGGTTTTTCTGAATCTGCCTGGTTTTCCGTTGACCACGCCCCCCGCCGATTTGTGTGGTGTGAAAGCCGGCGCAATTGCGCGAAATCCGATCGCATGTGGCAAAATCCCGTCGGAATTTGGCGCAAAACTGAAAAAGTCGGAAAACCTGACGAAAGTGCTGCCGCAGGGCCCTTAGTAAATGAGCCCCAATATGTCAACTTAATTTTCTTGGGTCACTAAAATTTTGCCCAATTTTACTTAATAAAAACAATATCAGAGCATCACCATAGTTTCAGAGGCAGGTCTTCTGCATCTTTCTGCTTGAAAGTGTTGGTTTGGGGGCTTATCTGTTGAGAAAAGGAGTGTTCTTTTCAGTGCTATTATTTTGGGGCAGGTACCTTTTTTGATCAATTTTTAAAATATTTTTGTTAAAAGTTTATAATGAAAAATATTTTTTTCAGGAAGTTTTTAATTTTTTTTCAGCTATTTTCAAAATTCGAAATTATCTTGTTTTCAGGCTGATAGTTTTACCACCTAAATAAGCTGCCGAATAACATTTCCCATTTGTCTGCTTTACATTTTTCCTAATTTTTTAAATCTCTGGAGAATTTATTTTCAGGTCACAAATTGAACATCAGTTTTCCGTATTTTCAAGGAGATTTCAGAATGTACATTTTTGAGGATCATTATTGCTTTTAGGAAGATTGTTAACACTTTAAGTAGTAATTAAATCAAAATGGAGCTGAAATTTAGAATGGTCCGATTTGGTGGGCAGTACATCCATTAAGCCCTAAAATTTACACATTTCCAAAGATACAAAGAGAAAACCCATCTTAAAATTTGTTATTCAATTTGAAGACCCCCCCCCACATCTGGACATTACTTGTTGTAGGTGCGCCCAACGAGGCGCAGATGGGAAGGAGGGACCTGCAGCTGACAGTTTTGTCCTATAGACGTGGGATGAGATGTTTTTTTTTCCAGTGATACCATTTTGGGGTTGGTATCCCCTAATGTTGAAAACATATGAACTTTTTGGTGGTGGAGGAATAGAAAAGATTCAATTATGTAATTCCATATTCTATGGGTCAATACAATTATGGGGATACCATACCTAGGTATTTTTTTCTTTTTTTTTACTAAATTTCTCAAAATAAAACCTAATATGAGGAAAACTAAATTTTTTCTGCATTGCCGTCTTCCAAGTGGCATAACATTTTCATTTTTTGAGCTGGTTGATGGCTAGTTTTTTGCGGGACATGTAGTACTTTGCACCAGTATCATTTTGGAGTAGATATGTGTCAGTACCTATCCAGCAAACCGCGCAACCTCAACCAGGCTTGGCGCTAGCTGTCAGACTACGTAAGTGGTGGCGAACTCACCCTGCGACATCCCTGCGGGCTAAGGCCCTGCCTAAAGCAGATAGACCGCCCTGATAAGGGAGAACCCGCTATCAGGAACCTAACTGACGGTCCTTGAGTGACCCTACAAGATGACAGGGGAAACTTACTTCGTCTGGCAGCTGCTGGATGGTGGAGCGGACAGGTAACCGGAATACTGATATAGACCAGTGTTCATACTGGTGCACAGAATACTAACACAGGACTGAGACAGGGACTAAACAACAGATATAGACAGGTCTTCAGGCAGATAATCACAGGTCACATCCAGATACAGGTACACAGGTCAGGTCAAGATCAAATGGGGTATATACAGGTCAGGTCATGATCAAGAGGGTAATATACAGATCAGGTACAGATATAGGCAGACAAACGGAGACAGGTCAAACTGAACTAGAAACACAGGGAAGACAAGACTCAAAATAACCCGCCAGGTCTGATGGGAATGGGAAGGTATATAAAGCCGATCCTGGACACGCCTCCAGCAGCACACTGGGGGAACTGTCCATCAGGTTAGTAACCCTTGCTGGGCAGGGCTGAAATGCAAGGAGCAGGGTGTGGCTCAGTTAAACCAAACACAAGCATAGGCCACAGTTCACACACAAATAAACGCCATCTATTCCGCAAACTGCGGATAGTGCGACATTAGGCACGGACGTTACAATATGTTTTTTTTATCATTTTTGGAATAAAATAGGTAAAAATCATAATGTTTGGCAGGTTTTTAACAGTTTTTTACAGCGTCCATTGCGCAGGTTAATAATGACTTCTTTTTATTACTGTATATGGGTCGTTACAGACGTGGTTATATATCGGATGCAGAGCGCCAGGTGGTTAATAGCATGTTAGAAATAACACAAAATCTTAGAAAATGAAAAAACATTTTGTGAGGACCTAAGAGAGATGATTTGGATGCTGTGATCATAAACATTGTATATCCTCCTGGGTAACATTACATCTATGATAATCAGTCTGTGACTGATCCAACACAATATAAACCCGGTACACGGCCCCGTCCCTTTCTAGTAAAGATCTTCACCATAGAACATACCTGGCGTTACTTTACCAGTAGGATATTAAACTTGTGATTTAAATTATATTGTTATGAGCTGCAGATTTTCAGAACTTCACAAGTCACATATGTTGTACACAGATTTATATATGTCCGTCTAAATTCGTGTTGTTTAGACCACTTTTTGGCTGTTTCTCCCAGGTATTTTACTCATCTTGGAGCTGAATATGTTTAAGATTTTTTTTTAAGTGACAGACGGACGAACCAGGAGCACCACTCATGCCCACTCCTCACTGTTACACAGGTCACTTGTTGTACTTTGTCTTCTATTGTGCTGTTGCTGTGTACTCTGACCTTGGCTACATTCTTGACTATTCTATCTTTGTTGTGACCTGGTTATCCTGACTTCTCTTGTGTCTGTCTGTTTCTCTTTATATGTTATCTATTCTGAGCACATACTAAGTGTAGGGAAAGTCAACCTATTTGCACCTGTGGGTTAGCACCGGGCCTGGCAAGTAGACTCTATTGTACTATTGCCAGGTACTCTGACCTTTGCTATGTTCTTGACTTTTCTTAATGATTCTAAACCTCGCCATCATCTTGGTTTTGACATGGTTATCCTGACCTCTCTTGTGTCTGCCTTGTCTGTTGGTCTAAAACTACACATACTAAAAGTAGGGAATGTCAACCATCTGCCCCCTGTGGGTTAGCACAAGGCCTGGTGAGTAGACAGGGACAGAGGTCACGGGTTAACTCAGCGGCTGCACCTTTTTCTGTGTCTTGACAATGTCAATTTACAATAGTTTTTATTATTTGCATTGGAGAACTTCATTTCAAAAATTCAACAAAAATTAAATATTTGCAGCAGTGGTAACATCTGACATCCTGCATCTCCCACGTTCGACCCACACATCTAGTTTCAAGTTTGGAATAAAGAGCTCCAGTGCCCGACCTGAAACCTCTTCCCTGTCTATCCACATGTCTCTCACCACCCACTTACATGTTTCCGAGGAGTGTTGTAATGTGGGTATATTTGACCAGGAGGTAGGTTCCCCTAGGGAAACTGCTTCCATTATTAGTCTATTAGATTTCCCTTGGATATAATTCTCTTCTATATTAATCCATCTATGTTCTCCTGTTGGATTCCAGAATTCTCTAAGTAAGTCTAAAGTAACCGCTAAATAATACACCTCAATATTAGGCATTGCCATACCCACCCTCCTTAAAGGGGACCTGTCACCTGTAAAAACGGCACTAGGAACTTTAGTAAGCATCTCCGAGTGCCATTTTTACAGGAGACAGGTTAATTAATTATGGACATAATTGTCTTTATTCTCCTGCATAATTTTTTGTCTCAACACAGAACAGAAAAGTAACAACAATTCCAAAATATTTCTTATTATTCGAACCCACTCCATAAATCATTTAGCACATTCAGAGAACACAAGAGTGTAAACCGGTTCCTATAAAACAAATCTCCAAAGAGAAATTCTTAAAAATTCTATTTTTTTTTGAGAATCGTTTTAAAAAGACTTAATTACAACATTTGTAGATGACCACAAAGTATTCCTTTAGATCATTCCTGAAGGTCCATATGATCCATCAGTACAACACTAAATCTTTATAGCTGCATAGGGCACATCGATGCGTACATGTCACAGTATCTCCAAATAATTATCAATGCAAGTGCAGAAATGAATTACCATTGCATGTTATCCTATCATATTAAAGTGCCAGTGCATAATCAAAATTACCCATGGATGCAAAAAGGTGCAAAGATTGTAACCAGACAATTTTCAAAGATCCAAATATCCATCATTCCAGATTCACTTACCCATGGTAATTAGTGTGTATGGATGGGAAATCCCGACGCGCGTTTTGTGTGCCACCGCTTCCTCACACAGGCCCCCTGATAACATGCAATGGTAATTCACTCCTGGTCTGGGGGGGGGGGGGGGGTATTCAAATCTGCACATAGTATTATTGTTCCTTTGGCATTTTTTCCAGTAGCCCACAGATCTTCCTAGCAAAGGTTTTTGACCTCTGTTTGGATTAATCCTTAATTAAGCATTGTGATTTTGTTCTTAGGTTACATTCTGTCCCACCAATCTAAACATTACTTTACTCCTTTCCTGTCTCCTGTTTACTCTTGGTTGCCACTAGTTATGTTAGATGAACAGAATCACCTTCCACTTACATTTCTCCCCGGTTGGTCTAATTTGTCAGCATGTCAGGGAACTGGTACAATCACTTTCAGGACTGGGACTCTCAAAAAAGGTTTTGCTGCTATTTCCCCAGTGCCTACTAAAAATTAAATTTGGAGCTAGCTGGCGTTTATGTTGGCTTTAGTCTGTTTTCTGACTATCTATTTGCCTATCTATTCTGTACTGTATTGTCCTCTTGGTTCTGACCTGTATTTGTAAATTACTCTTCTATGTTTGTATTGTCCAGTCTTCATGTTTGCACTTTGGCACTGGAACGGAAAGTTGACTAGCTCCCAACTACAACTTAGAATAGGCTGGACAACTAGAAGGTGACTGCTGGGAAGGGGATTTAGCCTTAGGGCTCACTGTCCTTTCCTGTCATGTAGTCCATCCAGGTCATTTCCTTACTACATTTCCTTCTTTATTGATAGGTCGCATATTTTGAAAACTGTAATACAGTTTGTGTTTTTTGTCCTTCAATTTTGGAGAAATTCCAAATGAAGAATGAGACTTCCTTTAAAGATTTTTACCTTCTGCCATTTTCTGGAGAACAAGTAAATAATTCATTAATTTTCACATTATTCTTCCTGATATATGTGGTGGGAGTTCTTATTAATTCCTCCATTATCACAGTCATATGTCTGGAGGTTCAGTTACATAAACCAATGTATCTCTTTATCTGTAATTTATCCATTGTAGATATATTTTTCACATCAGTAATTGTTCCTCAATTACTGCACATGTTGTCGTCCGGAAATTATATTGTTTCCTTCTTGGAATGTTATGCTCAATTGTACTTTTTCACAGCAGTCGCAGCTACGGAGGACATTCTCCTTTTTGTTATGGCTTATGACCGATACGTCGCTATCTGTAACCCCTTAAATTATCATCGTATTTTAAATCCAAAAAACTGCACCCTGATAACTATTGGGATTTGGGCAGCCGCATTTATAAACTCTTTAATGTTTGTAAACTTAGCGTTATACATGTCCTCCTGTCACTCCAACGTCATCCACCAGTTCTACTGTGATGTCAAGTCACTAACAAAGACGACTTGCACAAGCTCACAACTGTTTTTTGTAGTAGCTGGAATAGAGATTGTAATATTGGGGTGTATTCCAATGCTGTGCACTTTTACTTCTTATGTTAATATTTTTTCTGTTATTTTTGAGATGAAGTCCAGAGAGAGCAGAAAGAAAGCCTTCTCCACCTGCTCCTCCCACCTCACCGTCATCACGGTCTACTATGGGACATGCTTAGTCGAATATTTGGTACCCGCTTATTCCGAAATCATGGATTTGGTCTTTAGTGTAGTATTTACAACTATAGTCCCCATGCTAAATCCCATCATATACAGTCTACAGAACTCCAATGTACAATCTGCATTGTGGAGGTTATTGAGGGCAATGTGTTCTTAACCAGCAACCCAAAAAAATACACTCATGAAAATCTTTACTGAAATACAAAGCATTAGAAAAATAGCTGATTATTTAAAGATGTTATGTGGCATGTTAAAGTGTAATGTGGCATTTATTTAAACTTTATAAAATATAAAATGATCCATTTTCCTTCATAATGATGGGAGATGCCACCCAGATTTTAAGAGTACACAATACAATATTTGCTGAAGAAAGGAAATGGAATAAAGACTGGTGATTAATTAAAACCTAAAGCCAAAGAAAACTGGTTTCAGGATCGAAGGTAGAGGATCCTCTGAACCACCACGGATGATGACACAAGCCAATGCCTGGGACCGGAATCTAAGTGGCACCCGGTTTTCACCAGAGCCCGCCGCTCAGCGTGTTGGACTTTCTGCGGCAGGATATCACCAGGTCGTTCCACAGGCGTGACTTGTCTGCAGTGGCGGCCAAGGTCAAGGTACAGGAATGGCAGGCAATCTTGTAGTCGGGGACAGGCAGGAGGTCAGGGTAGGCAGCACGGGACCAGAGTCGAGGACATGGAAATAGGTCAAGGCAGCAGAGGAGCCTAGTCAGGAACGGAATCGGAGTCACAACGGGTAATCACAATAATAGCACAGGGCTTGGAACACAGCTTTCTCTAAGGCACAAGGCACAAAGAGAGTGTGATGGGAGAGGAAGATTTAAATAGCCTTCTGAGAAATGGCCAGCGCCAATTAACGGTGCGATGGCCTGTTAAATTTCCTGAAGATATCGCGAGCGTGCGCCCTAGGAGACGGGGATGCACGCACATGGACCGCGGATGAGAATCAGGAGTGGGGAGAGGTAAGCAGCGTGAGCACCCGTGACCCCCGTGACAACTGGATCTACCTTGTATCTGCCTTTGATGAAGAGTTAGGAGGAATTCATATTCACTACTATAGATAAGCTAAATACATTAAAATCCGATCATCTTAAGGCTCTCTTTTGGTTAAAATTATGAAAATGGAATATCTATAAATCAATTAAATAAGATTTTTACAAAATATTAAATTTTTTTTTTTAAAGTTTTCATTTTCCTTTGGTCATTTGTTCCGAAAATATTAATCAATCTATACACCAGCCTCCATGTCTCGTGCAGGAGACTCTGGATCTATAGAGCCACCTATCCAGCTTGACTTTGGCCTACTCTCAAGACGATTATCCAATTGACAACACCATCTCTCACAGTTTAACTCCGATACAGAGGTCTGGATTTGGCTTACAAAATGGGCCACTACAACTCAAAATAGTCTTGATATAGATGGCAGCTGTCCAGGACGTGTCCAAAGATGCAAAAACTTAGCACGGAGAGACAGCGAGTGGGGTTATAGGAGGGAGTTTATAATATGCCGGTGCTCGTGAGGGCTGTATATGATAAAGGCCGCGCTTCCCCATCTCATCGGATACATCAGGAGGCTTAAACTTCTTGATGTATCCGTCAGACAGCTGAGCCACCAGGAAAAGTAGTTTTCTGTAAAAACCTGCAAACAAATGATCAAAGGTTTTTTAAAACAGGAACAGGGTAGAGGCAACACCTCTCTGCTGGAGGCTAAACCCACATAGCGTGGAGGTGGCATAATCGCAATATAATTGCAATTTCTTGCAGTGAGCTAATAATTGCAATTATTTCAGTGCATCTATGGCAGAAAACTGGTGTAGAAACACTGTTACTATTTTTTTAGTACTGGCAGAGATCATTCATTTGGTCAAATCAACTATAGATCAGAGCAGGTAGAATAGATACAAAACCAAAAATAAGTCAGAGGTCAGAAACACAAGTAAGCCGGCAGAGTACAGAGAAGTCAGCTATGAACCTTGGCTTAGGCCGCTCCCCATGGGGTAATCTGTGTAAAGTGGAGACTGAGAGCAGAGTGCAATCTTTAGGATCTTTTACAGGGTCACCTCACCCTAAAATCAAGAAGTGGAATAGTTCCGCACCTATGCCGTATAATAATCATAATAATAATCATCATGAATGGACCTTCTCTCATTTACTTCTAATTATAACATAAATAGAACATTTTGTCGAGACTCAAGAGGCTGAAATTCAGTGATGAAATCACACACATCTTATCTCCCCTTTGGGAAATTTACTATCTCTGATTATCAGACTGGGACTCACGGCACACAATATAAACCCCCTACAAAGCTTCCAATCATTCCAGAAGAATATTTATAATAGGACAAGTCTCGTGTTACAGTAACAGTAAGTCACAGCATAGCACCACACTAACATACAGTCCTTTATACTCACAGCATAGCAAATAGTGAGAGCAGCAGCATAAACCCTATGGACACCTACACAATGTTTGGTCATTCACTAAGTAAATTTGAGTCTACAGGCAGTTCTATGTTCCTCACATCTCTGAACTCTACAGGCAGTTCTATGTTCCTCACATCTCTGAACTCTACAGGCAGTTCTATGTTCCTCACAAATATACAGTTCCGACTTACATACAAATTCAACTTAAGAACAAACCTACAGACCCTATCTTGTATGTAACCCGGGGTCTGCCTGTATATGAGTCGTTACAGACGTGGTTATATATTGGATGCAGAGCGCCAGGTGGTTAATAACATGTTAGAAATAACACAAAATCTTCGAAAATGAAAAAAACATTATGTGAAGACCTCAGAGAGATGATTTGGATGCTGTGATCATAAACATTGTATATCCTCCTGGGTAACATTACATCTATGATAATCAGTCTGTGACTGCTCCAACACAATATAAACCCGGTACACGGCCCCGTCTCTTTCTAGTAAAGATCTTCTCCATAGAACATACCTGGCGTTACTTTACCAGTAGGATATTAAACTTGTGATTTCAATGATATTGTTATGAGCTGCAGATTTTCATAACCTAGGTCACATACGCTGTACACAGATTTATTTATGTCCTTCTAAACTCGTGTTGTTTAAACCACTTCTTGGCTTTTTTCTCCCAGGTATTTTACTAATCTTAGAGCCAAATATGTTTCAGATTTATTTTCAGGGACAGACGGCCGAACCAGGAGCACCACTCATGCCTACGCCTCACTTTTCTCAGTGCTGGTCACTTGTTGTACTACGTCTTCTATTGTGCTGTTGCTGTGTACTCTGACCTTGGCTACATTCTTGACTATACTTTGCCTATCGATTCTGTACCTCACACTATCTTTGTTATGACCTGGTTATCCTGACTTCTCTTGTGTCTGTCTGTTTCTCTTTATATGTCATCTATTCTGAGCACATACTAAGTGTAGGGAAAGTCAACCTATTTGCACCTGTGGGTTAGAGTAGACTCTATTTTACTATTGCCAGGTACTCTGACCCTTGTTATGTTCGTACCCTTCCTTATTGATGTTGTACCTCCCAGTTTATTACATTTATGTTTTTTATATCCAGATGTCTTTGTAACTGAGTTACCATTTCTATTGTTACCTTCACCATTGCTAACCCCAGATGTTCTGATAACTTTCTTCTACCAGTATCTCTATGTCCTGGCTTTTATTCCTACCATCTTGCCATTAATACTCTGGCACCCCAGTGGTCTAAACTCTAACTCATGTTACTCCTCTGTTTAGCAATCTTCTAAATCTTTACTCTCATGCAAACTCCTATTCTTATGCATATCTTCGCTCTGTTCCTCCACCCCTTCCCCTCCCCACAGACTCCGTCCCTCCTCTTACCTCCCCTTCATACAACACTGGACGCGACGCAATCCTCCTGGTTCGCGATCCAGATCCCCTGCACATGCGCCGAATCCGGCGCACTTCAAGCCTTCTGCGCATGCGCCTCCTCCGGCGCGTCCTTATCAACCCTCCCAGCCTCTCACACTGCCACTACACTTTGGTATGCAACGCGAGCAACATCACCTCCGGCTAGTAGTAAGTCCGGACCTGCCCCCAATCCCTCTGCCTTGACCTGTCCTTCATCTTTAAGATTTCTCTGCTTACCTACCCTGTCTCTCCCACACTGGATATCTTGTAGCTACCGCCGGTGACGCTTTTCCCCTTATCACTCATAAGGGACGTTGCCCCCGTGCTTTGGCTCTACCATCTTAGCAGGTACAATCCCCTCTCCGTATATATAGCTCCTCACCCCCCCCCCCCCCCCCTTGTTTACCTCTTACCTTTATCTTAAGTTTTTACCTCTCCCACCTAGGTATCATCATCATTTCACCTCTCTGCTATTTCCACTACATATACTTAGACCATATTTGCATCCAGGTAAGCCAGACCTGTCCTCGTATCTCACCTCTACCACACTTATGTGTTAGCTATTTCAGTCTAATTTCCCATGACTTTTTTATTGACTTTTTTACTTTTTTAATGTGTTATATTGGAACTTCTGCACTACTATATGTATTATGTATATATACAAAAATTTTTTTTATATACTTTTACCAGACTAATGTGTGTTAAGATCTATCAACTTCTACTCACCTTTGAATAGCCATGTGCTGTTATATGCATGTAACCCCTTGATCATTGAAAAATGCATAAGTTTTATTTGTCATTTTATACTCCACATATTTATGTCATTACCCTTCCCCCCACTTTTGTTCAATGTCTTTTTAGTGTATTATGCTAAAGGACCTGATGAAGAGGACAGTACGTCCTTGAAACGCGTTGTCCATTACTGAAACAATAATAAAACATTTGCTACTATTTAGAGCCCATCTTTCTTATTTAGACATAGGGGCAGCGCGTACATACAAACCTGTGCTTTTTCATGACAAAATTGTCTCTCTCTCTACCTTGTTATGTTCTTGACTTTTCTTAATGAATCTAAACCTTGCCATCATCTTGGTTTTGACCTGGTTATCCTGACTTCTCTTGTGTCCGCCTGTCTTATTTTCTGTTTGTCTAAAAGTACACATACTAACAGTAGGGAACGTCAACCAACTGCCGCCAGTGGGTTAGCACAAGGCCTGGTGAGTAGGCAGGGACAGAGGTCACGGGTTAACTCAGCAGCTGCACCTTTTTTTCTGCGTCTTGGCAATGTCAATTTACAATAGTTTTTATCGTTTGCATTGGAGAACTGTATTTCAAAAATTCAACAAAAATTCAATATTTGCACCAGTGGTAACATCTGACATCCTGCATATGCCACGTTCAACCCATACATCTAGTTTCAAGTTTGGAATCAAGAGTTCCAGTGAACAACCTGAAACCTCTTCCCTGTTTATCCCCATGTCTCTCACCATCCACTACCATGTATCCAAGGAATGTTGTAATGTGGGTATATTTGGCCACGGGGTAGGTTCCCCTAGGCAAACTGCTTCCATTATTAGATTTCCCTCGGATATAATTCTCTTCTATATTAATCTACAGTATTTTTTGGACTATAAGGCGCACCAGAGTATAAGGCACACCATCAATAAATGCCTGCTAAAATGTCTAGGTTCATATATAAGGCGCACTGGACTATAAGGTGCACCTGACTATAAGGATGAATGACCAGCAGGTGGCAGACCTGTGCACAGTGCAAGGTGTGTTGTCTGTAAGTAAGGTTCATATATAAGGCGCACTGGACTATAAGACGCACCAATGATTTCTGAGAAAATCAAAGGATTTTTTGTGCGCCTTATAGTCCAAAAAATATATGTTCTCCTGTTGGATTCCAGCATTCTCTAAGTAAGTCTAAAGTAACCGCTACATGATACACCTCAATATTAGGCATTCCCATGCCCCCCTCCTCTCAAGTTCTCGACATAATTCTCTTTATTCTCCTGCATAATTGTCAAGGAGATATTAATTGTGAATGTATAAGATGGGTTTAACAACGGGACTTTCTGTCAACAGCCGTGAGGACCTGGAGGATCTCATGATAAAAGATCAGTTTCTGCACATTTGTCCTGTGGATGTACGACAGTTTGTTTGTGACAGGGAGCCTAAAACTGCGGATGAAGCTGCGCAGATTGCAGACTCCTACACCGCCAACCGGATGCCTGAAGCAAAGAGGGAAACTTCCCCCCAAAGGTCCTCCAGCTGGAAGGAGAAACAAGCCAGGACAACATCACAACCTTCTGTCTCCAAAGTGGGTGAGAACCTTACACTGAGGGAGTCTATAAATCAGGGGGATATGCGCAAATGTTTTAATTGTAACAAAGTGGGTCATCTGAGGTCTGCGTGCCCAGAGAGAGGGGCAACTGTCTACTCTACAGTACCAGTAGTCATGCTGCTTTCTGGTGATATGGACAAGTTACAGCACCATATGCAAACTGTGATAGTGGGTGATAGAGTCACCCAGGGATTAAGAGACTCAGGGGCAAGTTATTCTTTAGTTCGCCCTGAGGTCATAAACCCTAAGGACATCATTCCAGAAAAGACTTTGCCTGTGAAGGGGATAACTGGATGCCATCCAGGAGTGCCCGTTGCAAAGGTTTTTATGGACTGGGGTTCTGGTAGAGGTATCAGACAAGTGGGAGTGTCACAAGAATTGCCTGTGGATGTATTGTTGGGAAATGATTTGGGAAAAATGACAACTGTGTATGTGCCTGATGTACAACAATCATATGAGAAAATGGGCAGAAGCCCAAGGGGACTGGTCTGGGAAGGAGGACAGGATAGCAAGAGCAAGGCTATTCCTGCTCCCGAACCAGAGGTGTCCCAGTATGAGGAAGCTACGGGGGAGGGGGTGGTGAACGGGCCCCCAGAGATAACCCTGCAGTCAGCAGATATGGTGCAGGGTGTGAGAGGCTGCCAAGATGGAGTCTCTGAATCTGCACCTCAAAGCTCTAAGGTCCTGGGTGTGGATCTGGTGGAGGCCATTACTCAAGGAGAGGTCCTAGAGCAGACAAGAGGTGTCAAGATGAGTAAGGCTCAGAGCATGAGCCACAAAGATGCCTCTACTCAGACTGGGGAGATGCAGTGTGTCTATGAGCCAAAGACAGCGTGTACACTAGAGCCAGTGCTGAGAGAGGAGACTGGGGAGATGCAGTGTGTCTATGAGCCAAAGACAGCGTGTACACTAGAACCAGTGCTGAGAGAGGAGACTGGGGAGATGCAGTGTGTCTATGAGCCAAAGACAGCGTGTACACTAGAACCAGTGCTGAGAGAGGAGACTGGGGAGATGCAGTGTGTCTATGAGCCAAAGACAGCGTGTACACTAGAACCAGTGCTGAGAGAGGAGACTGGGGAGATGCAGTGTGTCTATGAGCCAAAGACAGCGTGTACACTAGAACCAGTGCTGAGAGAGGAGACTGGGGAGATGCAGTGTGTCTATGAGCCACAGACAGCGTGTACACTAGAACCAGTGCTGAGAGAGGAGACTGGGGAGATGCAGTGTGTATATGAGCCAAAGACACCGTGTACTCTAGAACCAGTGCTGAGAGAGGAGACTGGGGAGATGCAGTGTGTATATGAGCCAAAGACACCGTGTACACTAGAACCAGTGCTGAGAGAGGAGACTGGGGTCCACAGTGAGGTCGGGTTCCCAGTGATGAGTGTTGCCAGTGCAGTTTTGGGGAGCGATCAGAAAGGGGAGCAGGGGCATAGGGACTCTCAAGAGAGCGTTCAGTCAGTGGTCCCACCTAAGCCCTGTAGTATAAATGATAAAGAGAGGGACTCTAATAGCTGTACAGCGGGAAAACCAAAACACAATGTAACTGGGTACAGTAGTCCTACACTTAACTCCATTGGCATTTCATCCAGCAGTGAGAGGGTTAACCATTTCACACTTGGGAGAGGGGACACAGAACTTGGTGTTTCTGCAGCACAAAGCCATAAAGTCAGCAGGGGGTCCCAGCACAGCAGTGTACAAGTGACCAGGGATGATATTACTTGGCCTTATACACGGGACAAAGGACCAGATGGTTGATGTGCCCAGGTAATCACATCTTATGGCAATGATTTTTATGGTACTGAACTTCTGCAATGTATTATTGGTAATTGGCTTGGGAAAATTTAAAATGGCGTGGGTCTTTTCAAATTTGCCCAATCTTGAAAGGGGGAGGTGTCAAGGAGATATTAATTGTGAATGTATAAGATGGGTTTAACAACGGGGTAATTACAAACTTTGTTTAAATATTTGGCATCTATTGAAGCGTCCAGGCAGCTTTTATGACATCCTGGAGCTTTAACAGCCTGATAACCTCTGACCTGAAGACTGGTCTGTTCAGACCCCAAAGGACATTGGTCTCCCTTCCCCCCCCCCTTCTGCATCAGGATTTGGAAACAAAGAACTGTTTAAATCCTGCCCCCTTTCAAGATTGGGCAAATTTGAAAAGACCCACCCATTAAATTTTCCCAAGCCAATTACCAATAAACATAGCAGAAGTTCAGTACCATAAAAATCATTGCCATAAGATGTGATTACCTGGGCACATAACCTCTGGTCCTTTGTCCGCGTGTATAAGGCCAAGTACTCTCCCTGGTCACTTGTACACTGCTGTGCTGGGACCCTGCTGACTTTATGGCTTTGTGCTGCAGAAACACTAAGTTCTGTGTCCTCCTCCCAAGTTGTGAATGGTTAACCCTCTCACTGCTGGATGAAATGCCAATGGAGTTAAGTGTAGGCTTCGTACCCAGTTACATTATGTTTTGGTTTTCCCGCTGTACAGCTATTAGAGTCCCTCTCTTTATCATTTATACTACAGGGTTAGGTTGGACCACTGACTGAACGCTCTCTGAGAGTCCCTATGCCCCTGCTCCCTTTCTGATCGCTCCCAAAACTGCACTGGCAACACTCATCACTGGGAACCCGACCTCACTGTGGACCCCAATCTCCCTCTCTCCACGGTTCTAGTGTACAGGCTGTCTTTGGCTATAGACACACTGCATCTCCCCAGTCTCCTCTCAGCACTGGTTCTAGTGTACACGCTGTCTTTGGCTCATAGACCACGGCATCTCCCAGTCTGAGTAGAGGCATCTTTGGCTCATGCTCTGAGCCTTACTCATCTTGACACTTCTTGTCTGCTCTAGGACCTCTCCTTGAGTAATGGCCTCCACTAGATCCACACTCAGGACCTTAGAGCTTGAGGTGCAGATTCAGAACTCCATCTTGGCAGCCTCTCACACCCTTCACCATTCTGCTGACTGCAGGGTTATCTCTGGGGGCCCATTTACCACCCCTCCCTCTTAGCTTCCTCATACTGGGACACCTCTGGTTCTGGAGCAGGCATAGCCTTGCTCTTGCTATCCTGCCTCCTTCCAGACCAGTCCCCTTGGACTTCTGCCCATTTTCTCATATGATTGTTGTACATCAGGCACATACCAGTGTCATTTTTCCAAATCATTTCCGCACAATACATCCACAGGCAATTCTTGTGACACTCCTGTCAAGGAGATATTAATTGTGAATGTATAAGATGGGTTTAACAACGGGGTAATTACAAACTTTGTTTAAATATTTGGCATCTATTGAAGCGTCCAGGCAGCTTTTATGACATCCTGGAGCTTTAACAGCCTGATAACCTCTGACCTGAAGACTGGTCTGTTCAGACCCCAAAGGACATTTGGTCTCCCTACCCCCCCTCTTCTGCATCAGGATTTGGAAACAAAGAAATGTTTAAATATTCCTGGACTCTCCCCCCTCATTAACACTTTGCCCAATCCTGAATGACCCTCTGGACTAATTAATGAATGGGAGGTTCTGAAATCTGAACCAAACTGAGAAGTTATAAAACAATATGAAATCCAAGAATTGGTGTTCACATTTTGGGGGCTGCTTGACAAGCTGAGTGTGTCCCTTATTTCTCCCACCTCCAGGGAATCAGGATTTACTATAAGTTGTAAGTTTCTGTTAGTTTCTCCCTTTTTATTTTATAACTGTTTTGCCGTGTTGTGTGTCATTTTATTTTGTAATTCTTTTGTTTTTAATATCTTTTTATGCACTGATCAACTTTTTGTAATTAAAGCTTTTCACTTTAATTTTGGTCCCTGTATGCTCTGCGAACTCATAGCCTTGTGAAGTGTGGTTAACTGTGTGACTGCTGGAGTGCTGAGTGTGACAAGGTGACTGCTTGAGAGCAAGAGTTGATGTAGAGTGGGATACTTATTGGTCCCAGTATAAATGCAATAAGTGGTGGCAGCGGGTCTGGTTCTGGTGCTGGAGCTGTATGAGGTGTGATTTAGGCTCAATTTGTGTCCTGAGTGAAAGGTGAGCGCAAGTTTGAGTAGGCTAAATTAACCCGTACAGTTGCACCCCACGTCACGTGACGAGGCGGCGGCGTCTTTCGCCGTGACAATAATTTTTAGTCTGTCTTTGGCTAGTTTTTTCTTAATCATTTTTGAAAGGGTTCTACTATCTCCAGGCATATAATGTTGTGCTTTCATTATTCTCAATGATATTTCATAGTCAAACAACATTAGGTTTCGAAGGGTCCCTCAATGTTGTTAACTTCTTGCTCCTCTCTGCAGTGGGGTTTACCGTAGTTTATTTTCCCTTTCTATTGTTTTTATATGAGCCAAAATTTGCCAAATTTCTTTTTTTCTTTTGCTTTCCTTATTCTACATGAAAGTTGTTTAAATATTTTTTTAATATGCAATTTGTGAGCAACCCATAATCTCAGACTCTACTGATGCCTCTTTATTATCATTAAAGGGGTTATCCGGGTTTTAAAAATTACTGAGGGCCGGGCTGGGGTGGGCTAGTTAAACATAATAAACATGTACTTACCTCGTCCGGCGCTGCTGATGTCCCGCGCCGCGCTCCCTTCGATCCGCGCACAGGGAGCTTCCGGTCCGCGATGTGGCCGGCTCCTCCCATCTGTCCCTATCTCTCAGTGTTGTAAGCGCTGGGAGATGGTGTCGGATGGGAGCTTCCGGCCGTCCGGAAGCTCCCTGTGCGCACTTGTAATGAAACCGGCGCACAGAGAAGACCGGCCGCGGCGCAGGACATCGGCAGCACGGGACGAGGTAAGTACATGTTTATTGTGTTTAAATAGCCCTCCCCAGCCCGGCCATAAGAAATTTTTTAAACACGGATAACCCCTTTAGTACTAAAATATTCCTCAATATTACTTCTAATCACTTTCAGTGTCACATAAATTGGGGCATGATCTGTCCATGTAATTTGGCCTTTCTTGGATTCCAAACATGATGTCAATGCCAAATTATTAACCAGGAAGAAGTAAATTTTTGAGTATGAGAGGTGCCTAGGAGAAAAATAAGTTCAATCTTTTTCTACCGCATGCTGATAGTACTATACATCGTGAAATTTTTCTTATGCTATTATCTGGGCCAAATCTCCTTTGTCACCCCTCACACCCAAAGAGCAATCCCACTGCTGGCCTGGGGGGGAGGGGGGGTGGTTATTGAAATCTCCACATAGAATTATTGTTCCTTTGGCATTTTTTCCAGTGGCCCACAGATATTCCTATCAAAGGTTTTTGACCTCTGTTTGGATTAATCCTTAATTAAGCATTGTGATTTTGTTCTTAGGTTACATTCTGTCCATTCTGTCCCACCAAGTCTAAACATTGCTTTACTACTTTCCTGTCTCCTGTTTACTCTTGGTTGCCACTAGTTATGTTAGATGAACAGAATCACCTTCCACTTACATTTCTCTCCGGTTGGTCTAATTTGTCTACATGTCAGGGAACTGGTGCAATCACTTTCAGGACTGGGACTCTCAAAAAAGGTTTTCCTGCTATTTCCCCAGTGCCTACTAAAAATTTAATTTGGAGCTAGCTGGCGTTTATGTTGACTTTTGTCTGTTTTCTGACTATCTTTTTGCCTATCTATTCTGTACTGTATTGTCCTCTTGGTTCTGACCTGTATTTGTAAATTACTCTTCTATGTTTGTATTGTCCAGTCTTCATGTTTGCATTTTGGCACTGGAAAAGAAAGCTGACTAGCTCCCAACTACAACTTAGAATCGGCTGGACAATTAGAATGGGACTGCTAGGAAGGGGATTTAGCCTTAGGGCTCACTGTCCTTTCATGTCGTGTAGTCCATCCAGGTCATTTCCTTACTACATTTCCTTCTTTATTGATAGGTCACATATTTTGAAAACTGTAATACATTTTGTGTTTTTTATCCTTCAATTTTGGAGAAATTCCAAATGAAGAATGAGACTTCCTTTAAAGATTTTTACCTTCTGCCATTTTCTGGAGAACAAGTAAATAATTCATTAATTTTCACATTATTCTTCCTGATATATGTGGTGGGAGTTCTTATTAATTCCTCCATTATCACAGTCATATGTCTGGAGGTTCAGTTACATAAACCAATGTATCTCTTTATCTGTAATTTATCCATTGTAGATATATTTTTCACATCAGTAATTGTTCCTAAATTACTGCACATGTTGTCATCCGGAAATTATATTGTTTCCTTCTTGGAATGTTATGCTCAATTGTACTTTTTCACAGCAGTCGCAGCTACGGAGGACATTCTCCTTTTTGTTATGGCTTATGACCGATACGTCGCTATCTGTAACCCCTTAAATTATCATCGTATTTTAAATCCAAAAAACTGCACCCTGATAACTATTGGGATTTGGGCAGCCGCATTTATAAACTCTTTCATGTTTGTAAACTTAGCGTTATACATGTCCTCCTGTCACTCCAACGTCATCCACCAGTTCTACTGTGATGTCAAGTCACTAACAAAGACGACTTGTACAAGCTCAAAATTGTTTTTTGTAGTAGCTGGAATAGAGATTGTAATATTGGGGTGTATTCCAATGCTGTGTACTTTTACTTCTTATGTTAATATTTTTTCTGTTATTTTTGAGATGAAGTCCAGAGAGAGCAGAAAGAAAGCCTTCTCCACCTGCTCCTCCCACCTCACCGTCATCACGGTCTACTATGGGACATGCTTAGTCGAATATTTGGTACCCGCTTATTCTGAAATCATGGATTTGGTCTTTAGTGTCGTATTTACAACTATAGTCCCCATGCTAAATCCCATCATATACAGTCTACAGAACTCCAATGTACAATCTGCATTGTTGAGGTTATTAAGGGCATTGTGTTCTTAACCAGCAACCAAAAAAAATACACTCATGAAAATGTTTACTGAAATACAAAGCATCAGAAAAAATAGCTCATTATTTAAAGTGTTATGTGGCATTTATTTAAACTTTATAAAATATTAAATGATCCATTTTGATGGGAGATCAGATTTTAAGAGTACACAATACAATATTTGCTTAAGAAAGGAAATAGAATAAAGACTGGTGATTAATTAAAACCTAAAGCCAAAGAAAACTGGTGTCAGGATCGAAGGATCCTCTGAACCACCGCAGATGATGACACAAGCCAACGCCTGGGACTGTAATCTATGTGGCACCCGGTCTTCACCAGAGTCCACCACAAAGCGTATTGGACTTACTGCAGAGTGGTACCACCAGGTCGTTCCACAGGCGTGACTTGTCGGTGGTGGCATCCAAGGTCAAGGTACAGGAACAGCAGGCAATCTTGTAGTCGGGGACAGGCAGCAGGAGGTCAGAACGGGCAGCACCGGATCAGAGTCGGGGACGTAGAAATAGGTCAAGGCAGGCAGTGGAGGAGCCTAGTCAGGAACGGAATCGGAGTCACAATGGGAAATCACAATAATAGCACAGGGCTTGGGACACTGCTTTCTCTAAGGCACAAGTCACAAAGAGAGTATGATGAGAGAGGAAAATTTAAATAGCCTTCTGAGAAATGGCCAGCGCCAATTAACGGTGCGATGGCCCATTAAATTTCCTGAAGCCACCGCAAGCATGCGCCCTAGGAGATGGGGACACGCGCGCACGGACCCCGGATGAGAATCAGGAGTGGGAAGAGGTGAGCATCGCGAGCACCCGAGACAACTGGATCTACCTTGTATCTGCCTTTTATGAAGAGTTAGGAGGACTCCATATTCACTACTATAGACAAGCTAAATCCATTAAAATCTGATCATCTTAAGGCTCTCTTTTGGTTAAAATTATGAAAATGGAATATCTATAAATCAATTAAATAAAATTTTTACAAAATATTCAAAATTAAAAAAAAAAGTTTTAATTTTCCTTTGGTCATTTGTTCTGAAAATATATTCCAGCCTCCATGTCTCATGCAGGAGACTCTGGATCCAGCCTATCCAGCCTATCCACCTATCCAGCTTGACTTTGGCCTACTCTCAAGATGATTATCCAATTAACAACACAATCTCTCACAGTTTAACTCCGATACAGAGGTCTGGATTTGGCTTAAAAAATGGGCCACTACAACTCGAAATAGTCTTGATATAGATGGCAGCTGTCCAGGACGTGTCCAAAGATGCAAAAACTTAGCACAGAGAGGCAGGGAGTGGGGTAATAGGACACTATGGAGGGAGTTTATAATATGCCGGTGCTCGTGAGGGCTGTATATGATAAAGGCCGCGCTTTCCCATCTCATTGGATGCATCAGGAGGCTTAAACTTCTTGATGTATCCATCAGACAGCTGAGCCACCAGGAAAAGTAGTTTTGTGTAAAAACCTGCAAACAAATGTTCAAAGGCTTTTTGGAACAGGAACAGGGTAGGAACAGCCGGTGCCAGCCCTCTCTGCTGGAGGCTACACGTACATGGCGTGGAGGTGGAATTATGGCAAAATAAGTGCAATTTCTTGCAGTGAGCTACAAAATTACAATTCTTTCAGTGCTTCTAAGGCAGAAAACTGTTAAATGTTCCCCTATATTTTCAGTACTGGCAGAGGTCATTCATTTGGTAAAATCAACTAAAGATCAGAGCAGGTGGAAAAGATACAAAACCAAAAATAAGTCAGAGGTCAGAAACACAAGTAAGCCGGCAGAGTACATAGAGAAGTCAGCTATGAACCTTGGCTTAGGCCGCTCCCCATGGGGTAATCTGTCTAAAGTGGAGACTCAGAGCAGAGGGCAAGCTTTAGAATCTTTTACAGGGTCACATCACCCTAAAATCAAGAAGTGGAATACAGTGTCATAAAGAATAGTGACAAGAAACTGGTAGCCCTGTCCATATGAAGCTACAATAGTTCAGCACTTATGCCGTATAATAATCATAATAATAATCATCATGAATGGACCTTCTCTCCATTTACTTCTAATTATAACATAAATAGAACATTTTGTCGAGACTCAAGAGGCTGAAATTCATTGATGAAATCACACACATCTTATTTCCCCTTTGGGAAATTTACTATCCCTGATCATAAGACTGGAACTCTCTGAACATAATATAAACCCCCTACACAGCGTCCACTCATTCCAGAAGAATATTTACCATAGGACAAGTCTTGTGTTACAGTAACCGTAAGTCACAGCATAGCACCACACTAACATACAGTCCTTTATACTCACAGCATAGCACCACACTAACATACAGTCCTTTATACGCAACAAAGCAATATAACAGCAGCAGCAGAAAGCCTATGGACACCTACCAATGTTGGTAATTCACTTAGTAAATTACAGTCTACAGGCAGTTCTCTGTTCCTCGTGTCTCTGAGCTCTACAGGCATTTCTATGTTCCTCACATCTTTGAACTCTACAGGCAGTTCTCTGTTCCTAATGTCTCTGAGCTCTATAGGCAGTTCTCTACTTATATTACTCTTATTGTTATTATGAATGGTAGATATTATAGACATGTATCTCCTTTTCATGTTTCTGAGCTCTACAGGCAATTTCTTTTCCTCATATCTCTGAGCTCTACAGTCGTTCTCTTTTCCTCATCTCTCTGAGCTCTACAGGCAGTTCTGTTTTCCTCATGTCTCTGAGCTCTACAGGCAGTTTTCTTTTCCTCATGTCTCTGAGCTCGCTCTAGGCAGTTCTCTTTCTCCTCATGTCTCTGAGCTCTAGGGCAGTTCTTTTCCTCATTCTGTGATTTCTACAACAATTATTTCATCCCTAAGCCTGTGAGCTCTACATGTAGTTCTCTCCTTCTCTCTTATTTCTCTAGCTTTTCAGTTACTGTTTCTCTCCTCTGTGTCTTGGAGCTACATAGGCATTCTCTTTTCCCCATGTCCCTGAGCTCTACTTGCAATTCTCTCCTCATCATTTCTCTAAGCTCCAAAAACCATTCTCTTCTCCTCATGTCTTGGAGCTATATAGGCATTTCTCTCTTCTCTTCCTGTATGGGAGCTCAAAAGGCAGTCCTTTCCTCCACATGTCTGTTAAACTCTACATATAGTTATTAGAGATGAGCGAGTATACTCGTCCGAGTATACTGCTCGGTCGAGTATAGCATACTCGGACCGGCTCGTTACCGGCGAGTATCGCGATCTCGCGGCTCAGTTCGAGCATTAAATAATAAAAACACGAAGAACAGTGTTTACCTGTCTTCAACACATAACACTGTTTCCAGATGTAATTGTAAGAATACATTAATAAAACACTATTCTTCACTTTACAGGTGTTGCGCGTGTCTCCCGCTAAGTTCGGAGATGTGCGCCGAACATCAGCAATGTAAAGAATAGTGTATTTGAATGTTTCTGCAATGTCACTTAAATGCTCGTGTTTTCACTGTTTTTATCTATTCTTCACATTGCTGATGTTAGCCGTATCTCCAAACTTAGGCGGAGACATGCGCGAACATCTGCAAAGTGAAGAATAGAATAAAATAGTGCAAACTTGAAACAAAGCATTTAAGTGCAGAACACATTCAAATAACACTATTCTTCACATTGTTGGGTGCGCGCACATCTCCGACATTATCGAAGACTTGTGCTAACATCTGCAAGTGAAGAATAGAATAAAACAGTTAAAACAGTGAAAACAGTGAACACAGACCATTTAATTGCAGAACACATTGAAAAGAACACTATTCTTCACATCCAGATGTTCGGCGCACATCTCCTAACTTCGGGAGACACGCGCGAACACCTATAAGTGAGAATATGTTTTTTTAATGTATTCTTACAATTAAAACATCTGGAAACATGTGGAATGTGTTATTATTTACTGTTCTTTTAATGTGTTTTGTTAGTGAAAAAATGCTCGGGTCTCCCATTGACTTTATGGGGCTCGTTTTTCGTACAGCACTCGAGCTCGGGAAAGTTCGTACCGATAACGAGCACCCGAGCATTTAGTGCTCGCTCATCTCTAATAGTTATCTCTTTTCCATTTGTCGAGCTCTATGGACAGTTCTCTCTTCCTTGTCTTGAGATCTCCAGTCTTCTCCCCCCATCAAATCTCTGAGCTCTATAATCTCCTTATTTCTCTGAACGGTAAGGGCAATTCTTTCCTCCTGATGTCTTTGATTCTTTTTTTTTCTCCCACTAATGGAGAGCTGTAGTGTAGTTTTTCATTTTTGATTCTTTTTTTTCAGGGTTTTTTTTTGACAGTAGGAAATATTCTATTTTAATTTTAAAATTCACATCACAATAAAAAAACAGTCTAATTTATGGCGTTAAAGCAAAGTTACCCATGATGCAAAAATTTATGTAGATAAAGGCAAAACCAGCAAATATGCTCCTGGCAAAAAAATCACGCCTTAGCAAAAATCGAATAAACACTGTTTAAATTGTACAATATACACATAATATATTTGATATGACTAATATATTACAATCTGTCACCAGGTCTTACTCCACCAAATACTACCTATAGGTAGACAGAAATACCCCCTCTAGAATCTGCTCTAGAATCTCACTGTGCCCTCAAAAAATGTCGCCCCCAGTCAGACAAACCTGATCTCCCACCCTCACAAACCTTAATAAAATGTAATGCAAAACTATTTTCTGTATGTCTTATGTAATGATGCAGATTGCTCCTGGGATATACTGGTCACACACACAGTAAACTCTACGGGGCGGAGTTTCCCGGACATCCAGTACCCCACATCATCATGCACTGATATCAAATGTTTGAGGTGAGCTTTTGAACAATTTACTAGTCTGAATTTTTTCCACGCTCTATCCGTAGAATCTTACAATGAGGAGAGGCTGGGTTGTGAGTGTCTCTTTCAGTTTGGATAACATGTCGAGCCGATCCTAGAGTTTGGTTTAAGTTCTGGGTTCAGGATTGCTCACCCCCCCTGGAAACACCAGTTTTTATTAATCATTCATATCGTCGTTCCTGTGAACGGTCCGGAGCCCTCAGCAGTGTAAGTAGGTTATACATTGGAATTTCACATTAATCAGCGATATCCATTTGACCAATTTTAGAGCTTAGGAGGCTTCCAACTCAAGATAACCTTCTACCATAAAACATTAGCAGCCGAACAAAACCCTCTTAAATTTTGCTTGGAGGACGTCTCCTACTAGGCCCAGGAGGACACACGAGGCGAGGATAAGCAACAAACACCCGGAGACCCAATGCGCCCATTGATGTAAGAATGACACTTACTCATATATACAGACACTGTTAGTGTGACAATCTTCTCTATGAATAACTATGGTGTCCTTTCTTGTAAAATAAACCACAGTGCTGTAGATTCACTGGCTGTTGGAATGAGCAAGCGTTGTCACCTCCCACTATCTTCCTGCAGGGAGGAGGTAGAGACCAAAGGATTGGTGAGACAAGCCTGTCTCATTGTAACAGCCTGAAGCCTATAGCATTAGAGACTTCTGTTAACACCCCCAGGGCCCTCGGTCATTAGCATCATGTAAAAGTTGATTTTAGAAGGAAGGAGGCCATGGATAAAGAATATAAGAAGATACCACAGTCACGTGCCTGGATCTAGGAGTATTGTCCCTGTTTTATCATGATGGATTTTGATGGTAAATTTTCTTCAACAGTGAAGACCTGTGTTTGGTGGCACATTGAATGCAAGTGCCCAAATGCCTGACCTAAAATCAGACTTCTTGCGAACATTCAGGTTCGGGTCCACTCAACCCCACCAATAATCTCTAAGGACTAGATAGAAGGATCAGGTTTCAGATCCTTACTTGCCCTACTTCTCTTTGTCCATTGAGTTAATTTATGCCACATTGGTTACTATTAGAGATGAGCGAACACTAAAATGCTCGGGTACTCGTTATTCGAGACGAACTTTTCCCGATGCTCGAGTGCTCGTCTCGAATAACGAACCCCATGAAGTCAATGGGAGACTCGAGCATTTTTCAAGGGGACCAAGGCTCTGCACAGGGAAGCTTGGCCAACACCTGGGAACCTCAGAAAAGGTGGAAACACCACGGAAATGGACGGAAACAAGCAGGGAAGCATGCATGGATGCCTCTGAGGCTGCTTAATCGCACCATTATGCCGAAATTATGGCAACAGCATGGCCATGACAAGTGACAGAATGAAGCTAGATAGCATGTAAAACATCCAATAATTGACCCTGACACTATAGGGGACGGCATGCAGAGGCAGAGGCAGCGGCAGCAGGCTAGAGAGTGGCATGGCGACATACCCTAATTGACTCAGGCTTCAAACCAATGGTGTCAGAGAGGAACCAAGGAGGTGAGCAAGAAGCGCTCAAATAATATCGGACATGATAAAATTTTGCCAGTATATTTTGTGGATTACACAGCAGGGTGGCGACAAAGTTAACATGGAAGCCATGAAAACAACCCAAAATTCTGCCTGACACAGCTCGTTTGATAAGGGGACCATGTATGCTTACAGTTCATGCCAGTCGCTGCACTGGCTGCCAGTCTCCTTTCGAATACAGTTTTAAAATAATAATAACCCTCATCCTAAAGCTCTGTATAATGCTGCACCCCACCCTCTCACCTCTCTCTTATCTCAGTCTTCGCCCAACCCGTGCTCTTAGATCCGCCAGTGATCTTAGATTAACTCTACCCTAGTGCGGACCTCCCACTCGCTTCCAAGACTTCCTAGAGCTGCACCAATTCTATGGAATGCTCTTGCCCTGGACTATCAGACTAATACCTAACCTCCAAAGTTTCAAACGTGCTCTTAAACCCATTTCTTAGGCAGCTATAACCTCATTAACTGCATGAAGTTTTAAACTCTTCTACTAACCTCCTGTGTCGTCCTCCCATCTGTTATCCAGCAACCAACAGGCACAGACTCTCTGCAGTCCCATTCACACTGGACCTGGTATATAAGATGACGGCTAGTGGTTCAAGCGACAGCAATTCCATTATTATATTTTTTTCTATTCCTAAGAAGAATGGCTTGACCATTAAATATTCTTTACCTCTTGTTCCCCATCATCTTCATAAACCGTAAGCTCTGGCGAGCAGGGACCTCACTCTGTTGTTCCATACACATGTTGTGCCTTTACATTACATTTGTATTTGTTTCCTTGATTTGTAAAGCGCTACAGAAATGATGACGCTATATAAATAAGATTATTATTATATTATAGGAGCAGTGAACTATTAGTAGATTAAAGGTGCTGCAACTATGTTAGTTGGATCTTGGATGGATGGCGCTCTGCAGCCAGGCGAGCTTTTGCCAATCCAAGCCCCTGTCTCTAGGCTACTCCCCAAACAGCACTTCTAAGAACCTTTGTATAAGATCAAGTGTAGTAGCGTTCTTATAAGTTAGGATATGCCGGGTGGGGGAATTAAACAATGCGCAAGAAGCGCTGAAATAATATCCCTAAATGGTAAAGTTTGCCAGTATATTTTGTGGATAACACAGCAGGGTGGCGACAAAGTTAACAACTTTGATGTGGAATCCATGAAAAACCCAAATTTCTGCTGACACACCTCGTTTGATAAAGGGACGATGTATGGAGGCAGCTATAGACGACTTTTGGAGGTAGCAATGGAGACAACGTGTGGAGGCTGCTATGGAGACAATTTAATTTGGGTAGTGCGCTGTATGTGGCAGTCCCAAACATTTTTCAAACCAGAGGAGCAGGTAGGTGGCCCTCCAGTAAAATGGAATAGATTGAGTCCTGTAGTGGCAGTCCCAAAAATGTTTCAAACCAGAGGAGGGTAGGTGGCCCTGCAGTAAATGAATAGATTGAGTGCCTGTATGTGCAGTCCCAAAATATTTCAAACCAGAGGAGCAGGTAGGTGGCCCTCAGTAAAAATGGAATAGATTGAGTGCCTTATGTGGCAGTCCCAAAATGTTTCAAACCAGAGGAGGCAGTAGGTGGCCCTGCAGTAAAATGGAATAGATTGAGTGCCTGTATGTGGCAGTCCCAAAAATGTTTCAAACCAGAGGAGCAGGTAGGTGCCCGCAGTAAATGGAATAGATTGAGTGCCGGTATGTGGCAGTCCCAAAAATTTTTCAAACCAGAGGAGCAGGTAGGTGGCCCTCCAGTAAAATGGAATAGATTGAGTGCCTGTATGTGGCAGTCCCAAAAATGTTTCAAACCGAGGAGCAGGTAGGTGGCCCTGCAGTAAAATGGAATAGATTGAGTGCCTGTATGTGGCACTCACAAAAATGTGTTTCAAACAGAGGACCGGGTAGTGGCCCTCCAGAAAAATTAAATGCATGAATTACTATAGCAAGAGCCAGTGGGCCCTGTCAAAAAATAGCCATTTTCCTCTGCTTTACTGTACAAAGAGGAGGAGAAGGAGAAAATGAGGAGGAGAGGAGTGGATCAATTATTCAGGTTGAGCTTCCTTCACCTGGTGGAGATTGGAAATTCTGAGAAATCCAGCCTTTATTCATTTTATAAGCGTCAGCCTGTCAGCGCTGTCAGTCGACAGGCGTGTACGCTTTCGGTGATGATGCCACCAGCTCACTGAAAACCCTCGTGAACAAGACGCTAGCGGCAGGGCAGGCAAGAACCTCCAAGGCGTACAGCGCCAGTTCGTGCCACTTGTCCAGCTTTGAAACCCAGTAGTTGTAGGGGCTGTGTGATCATTTAGGACGATGGTATGGTCAGCTAGTACTCCCTCACCACTTTCTGTAAATCAGCCCATACGTACTTGCCGAGACTGGGGACAGGTGACAGTGCTTGCTGGGTGACATAAAGCTGGCAAAAGCCTTGTAAGCGTACCCTTGCCAGTGCTGGACAAGCTCCTGCTCGCCTACTCTCCCTCCCTCTACTTGTCCCAGAACTACGCACTCTGCCTCTAGCGCTGTCAGAAGGAAAATACTGTTCAGCTTTGCACCAGGGCTGCTGGTAGTTCAGGCATTCTCACACTCCTTTCCTCTGCAGGGATGAGAGTGGAAAGATTTTGCTTGTACCGTGGGTCCAGGAGATGAACACACCAGTAATCGGTTGCTGGAATAAATTCTTTGAACGCGAGGGTCACGGGATAGGCAGCCTAGCATGAAATCTGCCATATGCGCCAGAGTACCAACGCGTAAGAATTCACTCCCCTCACTGGCTGACTGTCCATTCCTCTCCCCACCTCCTCCAACCCTTCTTCTTCTGCCATACACGCTGAACATAAAGGACTCAACAATGGTCCCCTCTTGTGTCTCACCAACATTCTCTCCTCTTCCTCCTCATCCTCCTCCACCTCCACCTCCTCCGATATGCGCTGAGAAACAGACCTGAGGTTTTTCTATCAACAAGGGAATATTCTTCCCCTGTCTCTGTGACGAGCGCAAAGCTTCCGACTTCATGCTGACCAGAAGTTTTCAACAGGCCAAGCAGCGGGATGGTGAGGCTGATGATGGCGGCATCGCACTGACCATCTGTGTTGACTCCTCAAAGTTACTCACCACCTGACAGAATATCAGACAATCCACGTCCCTCCTCATTTAGACTTGAGGAAAAATATTTACCATAGGACAAGTCTTGTGTTACAGTAACCGTAAGTCACAGGATAGCACCACACTAACATACAGTCCTTTATATGCACAGCAAAGCAAATAGTAACAGCAGCAGCAGAAAGCCTATGGACACCTACACAATGTTTGGTAATTCACTTAGTAAATTACAGTCTACAGGCAGTTCTCTGTTCCTCGTGTCTCTGAGCTCTACAGGCATTTCTATGTTCCTCACATCTCTGAACTCTACAGGCAGTTCTCTGTTCCTAATGTCTCTGAGCTCTATAGGCAGTTCTCTACTTATATTACTTCTTATTGTTATTATAGAATTGTAGAATTATGTAGACATGTATCTCCTTTTCATGTTTCTGAGCTCTACAGGCAATTTTCTTTTCCTCATATCTCTGAGCTCTACAGTCAGTTCTCTTTTCCTCATGTCTCTGAGCTCTACAGGCAGTTCTCTTTTCCTCATGTCTCTGAGCTCTCGAGGCAGTTCTCTTTTCATCATGTCTCTGAGCTCTAGAGGCAGTTCTCTTTTCCTCATGTCTGTGATTTCTACAAACAATTATTTCATCCCTAAGCCTTGGAGCTCTACATGTAGTTCTCTCCTTCTCTTCATTTCTCTAAGCTCTTTAGACTGTTTTCTCCTCCTCGTGTCTTGGAGCTACATAGGCAGTTCTCTTTTCCCCATGTCCCTGAGCTCTACTTGCAATTCTCTCCTCATCATTTCTCTAAGCTCCAAAAACCATTCTCTTCTCCTCATGTTTTGGAGCTATATAGGCATTTCTCTCTTCTTCCTGTATTGGAGCTCAAAAGGCAGTCCTTTCCTCCACATGTCTGTAAACTCTACATATAGTTATCTCTTTTCCATTTGTCTGAGCTCTATGGACAGTTCTCTCTTCCTCTTGTCTTGGAGATCTCCAGGTCTTCTCCCCCATCAAATCTCTGAGCTCTATAATCTCCTTATTTCTCTGAACGGTAATGGCAATTCTTTCCTCCTGATGTCTTTGATCTTTTTTTTTCTCCCACTAATGGAGAGCTGTAGTTGTAGTTTTTCATTTTTTATTCTTTTTTTTCAGGGTTTTTTTTTGACAGTAGGAAATATTCTATTTTTAATTTTAAAATTCACATCACAATAAAAAAACAGTCTAAAATTATGGCGTTAAAGCAAAGTTACCCATGATGCAAAAATTTATGTAGATAAGAGCAGAAACCAGCAAATATGCTCCTGGCAAAAAAATCACGCCTTAGCAAAAATCGAATAAACACTGTTTAAATTGTACAATATATACACATAATATATTTGATATGACTAATATATTTACAATCTGTCACCAGGTCTTACTCCACCAAATTACTACCTATAGGTAGAGCAGAAATACCCCCTCTAGAATCTGCTCTAGAATCTCAACTGTGCCCTCAAAAAATGTCGCCCCCAAGTCAGACAAACCTGATCTCCCACCCTCACAAACCTTAATAAAATGTAATGCAAACTATTTTCTGTATGTCTTATGTAATGCAGGGATTGCTCCTGGGATATACTGGTCACACACAGTAAACTCTACGGCGGGAGTTTACCGGACATCCAGTACCCCAACATCATCATGCACTGATATCAAATGTTTGAGGGTGAGCTTTTGAATCAATTTTACTAGTCTGAATTTTTTCCACGCTCTATCCGTAGAATCTTACAATGAGGTAGAGGCTGGGTTAGTGAGTGATCTCTTTCAGGTTTGGATAACATGGTCGAAGCCGATCCTAAGAGTTTGGTTTAAGTCTGGGTTCAGGATTGCTCACCCCCACTGGAAACACCAGTTTTTATTAATCATTCATATCGTCGTTCCTGTGAACGGTCCGGAGCACCTCTAGCAGTGTAAGTGAGGTTATACATTGGAAGTTCCACATTAATCAGCGATATCCATTTGACCAATGTTAGGAGCTTAGGAGGCTTCCAACTTAGCAAGATAACCTTCATACCATAAAACATTAGCAGCCAGAACAAAACCCTCTTAAATTTTGCTTGGAGGACGTCTCCTACTAGGCCCAGGAGACACACCGAGGGGAGCAAACACCCGGAAGACCCAAGCGCCCATTGATGTAAGAATGACACTTACTCATATATACAGACACTGTTAGTGTGACAATCTTCTCATATTAGATACCTATGGTGTCCTTTCTTATAAAATAAACCACAGTGCTGTAGATTCACTGGCTGTTGAAATGAGCAGAGCAGTTGTCACCTCCCACTATACTTCCTGCAGGGAGGAGGTAGAGACCAAAGGATTGGGTGAGACAAGCCTGTCTCATTGTAACAGCCTGAGAAGCTATAGCATTGAGAGACTCTGTTAACAGCCCCAGGGCCCTCGGGTTCATTAGCATCATGTAAAAGTTGATTTTAGAAGGAAGGAGGCCATGGATAAGAAATATAAGAAGATACCACAGTCACGGTGCCTGGATCTAGGAGTATTGTCCCTGTTTTATCATGATGGATTTTGATGGTAAATTTTCTTTCAACAGTGAAGACCTGTGTTTGGTGGCAGCATTGAATGCAAGTGCCCAAATGCCTGACCTAAAATCAGACTTCTTGCTGAACATTCAAGGTTCGGGTCCACTCAACCCCACCAATAATCTTCTAAGGAACTAGATAGAAGGATCAGGTTTCAGATCCTTACTTTGCCCTACTTCTCTTTGTCCATTGAGTTAAATTTATGCCACATTGGTTACTATTAGAGATGAGCGAACACTAAAATGCTCGGGTACTCGTTATTCGAGACTTAGGGCATTGTGGTCTTAACCAGCAACCAAAAAAAATACACCATATGAAAATGTTTACTGAAATAACAAGCATCAGAAAAAATAGCTCATTATTTAAAGTGTTATGTGGCATTTATTTAAACTTTATAAAATATTAATGATCCATTTTGATGGGAATCAGATTTTAAGAGTACACAATGCAATATTTGCTTAAGAAAGGAAAAGAATAAAGACTGGTGTTATTAAAACCTAAAGCCAAAGAAACTGGTGTCAGGATCGAAGGATCCTCTGAACCACCGCAGATGATGACACAAGCCAACGCCTGGGACTGTAATCTTGTGGCACCCGGTCTTCACCAGAGTCCACCACAAAGCGTATTGGACTTACTGCAGAGTGGTACCACCAGGTCGTTCCACAGCGTGACTTGTCGGTGGTGGCATCCAAGGTCAAGGTACAGGAACAGCAGGCAATCTTGTAGTCGGGGACAGGCAGCAGGAGGTCAGAACGGGCAGCACCGGATCAGAGTCGGGGACGTAGAAATAGGTCAAGGCAGCAGTGGAGGAGCCTAGTCGAACGGAATCGGAGTCACATGGGAAATCACAATAATACACAGGGCTTGGGACACTGCTTTCTCTAAGGCACAAGTCACAAAGAGAGTGATGAGAGAGAAAATTTAAATAGCCTTCTGAGAAATGGCCACGCCAATTAACGGTGCGATGGCCCATTAAATTTCCTGAAGCCACCGCAAGCATGCGCCCTAGGAGATGGGGACACGCGCGCGGACCCCGGATGAGAATCAGGAGTGGGAAGAGGTGAGCATCGCGAGCACCCGAGACAACTGGATCTACCTTGTATCTGCCTTTTATGAAGAGTTAGGAGGACTCCATATTCACTACTATAGACAAGCTAAATCCATTAAAATCTGATCATCTTAAGGCTCTCTTTTGGTTAAAATTATGAAATGGAATATCTCTAAATATCAATTATAAAATTTTTACAAAATATTCAAAATTAAAAAAAAAGAGTTTTAATTTTCCTTTGGTCATTTGTTCTGAAAAATATTTCCAGCCTCCATGTCTCATGCAGGAGACTCTGGATCCAGCTATCCAGCCTACCCTATCCAGCTTGACTTTGGCCTACTCTCAAGATGATTATCCAATTAACAACACAATCTCTCACAGTTTAACTAACTCGATACAGAGGTCTGGATTTGGCTTAAAAAATGGGCCACTACAACTCGAAATAGTCTTGATATAGATGGCAGCTGTCCAGGACGTGTCCAAAAATGCAAAAACTTAGCACAGAGAGGCAGGAGTGGGGTAATAGGACACTATGGAGGGAGTTTATAATATGCCGGTGCTCGTGAGGGCTGTATATGATAAGGCCGCGCTTCTCCCATCTCATGATGCATCAGAGGCTTAAACTTCTTGATGTACCATCAGACAGCTGAGCCACCAGGAAAAGTAGTTTTGTGTAAAAACCTGCAAACAAATGTTCAAAGGCTTTTTGGAACAGGAACAGGTAGGACAGCCGTGCCAGCCCTCCTGCTGGGGCTACACGTACATCGTGGAGGTGGAATTATGGCAAAATAGTGCAATTTCTTGCAGTGAGCTACAAAATTACAATTCTTTCAGTGCTTCTAAGGCAGAAAACTGTTAAATGTTCCCCTATATTTTCAGTACTGGCAGAGGTCATTCATTTGGTAAAATCAACTAAAGATCAGAGCAGGTGAAAAGATACAAAACCAAAAATAAGTCGAGGGTCAGAAACACAAGTAAGCCGCAGAGTACATAGAGAAGTCAGCTATGAACCTTGGCTTAGGCCCTCCCCATGGGGTAATCTGTCTAAAGTGGAGACTCAGAGCAGAGGGCAAGCTTTAGAATCTTTTACAGGGTCACATCACCCTAAAATCAAGAAGTGGAATACAGTGTCATAAAGAATAGTGACAAGAAACTGGTAGCCCTGTCCATGAAGCTACAATAGTTCACACTTATGCCGTATAATAATCATAATAATATCTCATAATGGACCTTCTCTCCATTTACTTCTAATTATAACATAAATAGAACATTTTGTCGAGACTCAAGAGGCTGAAATTCATTGATGAAATCACACACATCTTATTTCCCCTTTGGGAAATTTACTATCCCGATCATAAGACTGGAACTCTCTGAACATAATATAAACCCCCTACACAAGCGTCCACTCATTCCAGAAAATATTTACCATAGGACAAGTCTTGTGTTACAGTAACCGTAAGTCACGATAGCACCACACTAACATACAGTCCTTTATACCACCATAGCACACACTAACATACAGTCTTTATACGCAACAAAGCAATAGTAACAGCAGCACAGAAAGCCTATGGACACCTACACAATGTTGGGTAATTCACTTAGTAAATTACAGTCTACAGGCAGTTCTCTGTTCCTCGTGTCTCTGAGCTCTACAGGCATTTCTATGTTCCTCACATCTTTGAACTCACAGGCAGTTCTCTGTTCCTAATGTCTCTGAGCTCTATAGGCAGTTCTCTACTTATATTACTCTTATTGTTATTATAGAATGTGTAGATTTTATAGACATGTATCTCCTTTTCATGTTTCTGAGCTCTACAGGCAATTTTCTTTTCCTCATATCTCTGAGCTCTACAGTCGTTCTCTTTTCCTCATCTCTCTGAGCTCTACAGGCAGTTCTGTTTTCCTCATGTCTCTGAGCTCTACAGGCAGTTTTCTTTTCTCATGTCTCTGAGTCTAGCAGGCAGTTCTCTTTTCCTCATGTCTGCTCTAGGCAGTTCTGCTCATCTGTGATTCTACAAACAATTATTTCATCCCTAAGCCTGTAGCTCTACATGTAGTTCTCTCCTTCTCTCTTCTATTTCTCTAGCTCTTTAGTTACTGTTTTCTCTCCTCTGTGTCTTGGAGCTACATAGGCAGTTCTCTTTTCCCCATGTCCCTGAGCTCTACTTGCAATTCTCTCCTCATCATTTCTCTAAGCTCCAAAAACCATTCTCTTCTCCTCATGTCTTGGAGCTATATAGGCATTTCTCTCTTCTTCCTGTATTGGAGCTCAAAAGGCAGTCCTTTCCTCCACATGTCTGTAAACTCTACATATAGTTATTAGAGATGAGCGAGTATACTCGTCCGAGTATACTGCTCGGTCGAGTATAGCATACTCGGACCGGCTCGTTACCGGCGAGTATCTGCCGTCTCGGGTCAGTTCGAGCATTAAATAATAAAAACACGAAGAACAGTGTTTACCTGTCTTCAACACAATAACACTGTTTCCCAGATGTAATTGTAAGAATACATTAAAAAACACTATTCTTCACTTTACGGTGTTGCGCGTGTCTCCGCTAAGTTCGGAGATGTGCGCCGAACATCAGCAATGTAAAGAATAGTGTATTTGAATGTTTCTGCAATGTCACTTAAATGCTCGTGTTTTCACTGTTTTTATCTATTCTCACATTGCTGATGTTAGCGCGTATCTCCAAACTTAGGCGGAGAATGCGCGAACATCTGCAAAGTGAAGATAGAATAAAATAGTGCAAACTTGAAACAAAGCATTTAAGTGCAGAACACATTCAAATAACACTATTCTTCACATTGTTGCTGCGCGCACACTCTCCGACATTATCGAAGACTTGTGCTAACATCTGCAAAGTGAAGAATAGAATAAAACAGTTAAAACAGTGAAAACAGTGAACACAGACCATTTAATTGCAGAACACATTGAAAAGAACACTATTCTTCACATCCAGATGTTCGGCGCACATCTCCTAACTTCGGAGACACGCGCGAACACCTATAAGTGAGAATAGTGTTTTTTTAATGTATTCTTACAATTAAAACATCTGGAAACATGTGGAATGTGTTATTATTTACTGTTCTTTAATGTGTTGTTGTTAGTGAAAAAATGCTCGGGTCTCCCATTGACTTTATGGGGCTCGTTTCGTACAGCACTCGAGCTCGGGAAAGTTCGTACCGATAACGACACCCGAGCATTTAGTGCTCGCTCATCTCTAATTCCTCCATTATCACAGTCATATGTCTGGAGGTTCAGTTACATAAACCAATGTATCTCTTTATCTGTAATTTATCCATTGTAGATATATTTTTGACATCGGTCTCGGTTCCTAAATTACTGCACATGTTATTATCCGGGAATCATATTGTTTCCTCCGCACAATGTTATACACAGTTGTACTTCTTCTTGGCAGTGGCGGTTGTGGAGGACATTCTCCTCTTTGTTATGGCTTATGACCGATACGTCGCTATCTGTGACCCCTTACATTATCCTCAGATTTTGAGTCAGAGAAATTGCACCCTGATAACTATCGGGATTTGGGTTGTGGCGTTTTTCAATTCTTTTATGTTTGTAAATTTAGTGTTACACATGTCCTCCTGTCACTCCAACCTCATCCAACAGTTCTACTGTGATGTTAAGTCACTAACAAAGACGACTTGTACAAGTTCGCAACTACTTTTTGTAATAATTGCTGTAGAAACTTCTATACTGACTGGTTTTCCAATGTTGTGCACTTGTATTTCTTATGTTATAATATTTTCTGTCGTCCATAAGATGAAGTCCAGAAAGAGCAGAAGTAAAGCTTTCTCCACCTGCTACTCCCACATCACAGTGGTAACGGTTTTCTATGGCACGTGTATAGCAGAGTATTTGATCCCTGCAGACTCTGACATTCTGGATTCTGTCTTTGGTACAATATATTCAACTATAACCCCCATGATAAATCCTATTATATACAGTCTACAGAACTCCAATGTACAATCTGCATTGTTGAGGTTAGGGAGGAGAATATGTATTTAGTGTGAACCTCCAGATTCTTGTGAAAATTGTCCTCGTTGTAGGACCTGAAGAAAGTGTGCTCCTTAAAGAGAACCCGTCATGCAAAATAACCCCCCTAAACTAAATATATTTTCATAAACTGCCATTAGAGAGCATTGCCTCTATCCCTTCATTGTCCCTCTACATGCCTGTAAACCTAAGCAATGAGGTCCTAAAGCTGTATGCAAATGACCTGTGAAATGTCCAATGAAGCATTAGCATATTCAAGCTGTCCACCTTATTCATGAGTGGGAGGCACAGCCACACCCCCAGTGCATGACTGACAGCCTGTATAATGATGTGAGGCTGTATAATGATGTGCTTCCTGGTGCTGGTGGCCACGCCTCCTGCAGCCTGTGTGTGCATGTGTGTGTGTGTATAGGAGAGATACAGCAGCTCCTGGCAGCCATGATATAGCAGAACATGTCAGATTCATGTGTAGCTGATGTCTGTGTCTCTCACCTGTATATTAGGAGGATGCAGCATGTCAGCAGATGCAGCACACACACTAGCCATGCTTTACTATTAGAGATGAGCGAACATACTCGTCCGAGCTTGATGCTCGTTCGAGCATTAGCGTACTCGAAACTGCTCGTTGCTCGGACGAATACTTCGCCCGCTCGAGAAAATGGCAGTTCCGCCGTTTTGCTTTTTGGCGGCCAGAAACAGAGCCAATCACAAGCCAGGAGACTCTGCACTCCACCCAGCATGACGTGGTACCCTTACACGTCGATAGCAGTGGTTGGCTGGCCTGATCAGGTGACCCTGGGATAGACTAGCCGCTGCCCGCGCTGCTCTCTACTATGGGACATGCTTAGTCGAATATTTGGTACCCGCTTATTCTGAAATCATGGATTTGGTCTTTAGTGTCGTATTTACAACTATAGTCCCCATGCTAAATCCCATCATATACAGTCTACAGAACTCCAATGTACAATCTGCATTGTTGAGGTTAGGGAGGAGAATATGTATTTGATGTGAACCTCCAGACTCTTATTGATCCTGTGGGCGCAAACACCTTTGGCCATCAGGCAGCGGGTATGAGACAGGACATCGGCATTCTTATTTAGCTTTCCAGCTCAGTGTTCTACCGTGAACTTGAAATTCTGTAACATTAGGAACCAATTTGTGACCCTGGTGTTTCTCTCTTTAACCTGACTTGTTACTGATCAGTTACTAGTGTAAACTGTCGCCCCCAACAAAAAATATCTCAGGGATTCCAAGGCCCATTTGATCGCTAAGCACTCCCTCTCAACTATACTATAGTTCTTCTCAGGGGGCGTGAGCTTGTGGCTAAGGAAAGTTTTGGGATGTTCCTCACCCTCTACTACTTGGAACAGGACAGCCCCTAAGCCCACGTCAGAAGCGTCTGTCTGCACAATAAAGGTCTTGGTGAAGTTAGAGGTGATCAGTACCGGTTCTCCCATAAAAAACATTTTAAGTCACTGAAATGCCCCCTCTTCACTCCACTTTACCATCACGACCCACTAACATTGGTTAGGTTAGTCAGGAGTGCCCCTATTGATGCAAAATCTGGGATAAATTGTCGATAATAGCCCACTATGCCAAGGAAAGCCCTCACCTGCTTCTTGGTCACAGGTCGTGGCCACTGCTGTATCACCTCCACTTTACTTACCTGGGGTTTAATGACACCTAGCCCAGTACAGTACCCCAGGTAACGGGCCTCTTCCAGAACAAGTGCACATTTTTGGGGTTCGCTGTGAACTCTGCCACCCTGAGGGACTCTATCACTGTTTGAACCTTGGCCAGATGACTCTCCTCATTACTATAGACTATGATGTAATCCACTTAGGCCGAGGCATATCTATGGTGAGGTTTTACCATAAGACCCATTAACCTCTGGAATAAGGCGGGAGCCCCATATAGTCCAAAGGGGAGTACAACATACTGAAATAGCCCATCAGGAGCAACAACAGCTGTCTTCTCTTCTGCCATGTCAATGAGGGGTACCTGCGAATACCCTTTCATCAGGTCAAGGGTGCAGAAGAACCTAGCCTGTCCCAGTCATTTTATCAACTCATCAACTCTGGGCATGGGGTTGTAATCAAATTTAGATACCTCTTTCAACAAGTCGTTAAAGAACCGCAATCTGCTGGGACTGCTGGACAACAACGGAGGAAAGATCAGCCAGTTTCGGAAGCGGCACGTTGGGGTCCATGGTCGGATTTTACAGTCAAGGTTCGGAGTTTTGAACCCCCTGGATCACTGTGGACGATGGCACAAGCCGACACCTGGGACCGAAATCTAAGTGGCACCTGGTCTTCACCAGAGCCCGCCGCAAAGCAGGATGGTCTTGCTGCGGCATGGTTCCACCTGGTCGTTCTACAGGCGCAACTTGTCCGCAGTGGCCCCAAAGGTAAAAGTACAGAAACATCAGGCAAACTTGAAGTCGGGGACAGGCAGGTAGTCAGGACAGGTGGCAATGAAGCAGAAACTGCAACGGAGCAGGAGGTCAGGGCTGTCAGCGAAGGAGCAAAGTCAGGGTCAGATCTGGAGTCACAACAGGAGGTCAGAATACAAGGAAATCGCTCTGAGAGGCATAAAGCTCTGAGATCTGGTGGGGGTTGCTGGGAGAAGCCAGCTTTAAAGGAAAGCTGGGAATGGCCAGTGCCAATCAGCGGTGTGCTGGTCCTTTAAATTTGGGAGTGCAAATCCCATAGGGAGTGGGGAGGCGCGCACTGGCCAGTCGGGATGGGAACAGAAATGAGGAGAGGTGAGTTCACTCATAACGGGGTGCCGCGATGGAGAGGGCATGGGTGTGCCTGCGATCAGAGACATGGATCACAGGGGCACCCGTGACACTGGAGGCTTAAAAAAATGGGCCACTACAACTCAAAATAGCTTTGGTATAGATGGCAGCATTCCAGGACGAGTCAAAAGATGCAAAAACTTAGCATGGAGAGACAGGGAGTGGGGTAATAGGACACTATGGAGGGAGTTTATAATATGCCGGTGCTCATGTGGGCTGTATTATAAAGGCCGTGCTCCCAGCTTAAACTTCTTGATGTATATGTCAGGCAGCTGAGCCACCAGAAAAAGTAGTTTTGTGTAAAAACCTGCAAACCAATGTTCAAAAGCTTTTTAAAAGAGGAACAGGGTAGTGGAGGTGGCATAATCACACAAAAAATTGCAATTATTTTAGTGCTTCTAAGACAGAAAACTGGTGTAGAAACACTGTTAAATGTTCCCCTATATTTTCAGTACTGACAGAGTTCATTCATTTGGTCAAATCAACTATAGATCAGAGGAGGTAGAATAGATACAAATCCAAAAATAAGTCAGAGGTCAGAAACACAAGTAGGCCAGCAGAGTACAAAGAGAAGTCAGCTATGAACCTTGGCTTAGGCTGCTCCCCATGGGGTAATCAGTCGAGACTGAGAGCTAAGGGAAAGCTTTAGGATCTTTTACAGGGTCACCTCACCCTAAAATCAAGAAGTGGAATACAGTGTCATTGCCAAGAAGAATAGTGTATCGAGCAGTGACAAGAAACTGGTAGCCCTGTCCATATGAAGCTACAATAGTTCAACACCTATGCCGTATAATAATCATAATAATAATCATCATGAATAGACCTTCTCTCCATTTACTTCTAATTATAACATAAATAAAACATTTTGTCAGGACTCAGGAGGCTAAAATTCAGTGATGTCATCACACACATATTATCTCCCCTTTGGGAAATTTACTATCCCTGATCATCAGACTGGGACTCTCGGAACATAATATAAACCCCCTAAAAAGCTTCCACTCATCCCAGAAGAATATTTACCATAGGACAAGTCTTGTGTTACAGTAACAGTAAGTCATCTGTCATAGCACCACACTAACATACACTCCTTAGTACAATGTTTAGTCATTCATTTCGTAAATTAGAATCTACAGGCATATCTCTCTGTTCCTAAAATCTCTGATCTCTATTTGCAGTTCTCTATTCATATTGTAGAATTATAGACAGTTATCTCCTTTCCTTATGTCTCTGAGCTCTACAGACAGTTCTCTTTTCCTCATGTCTCTGAGCTCTACAGACAGTTCTCTTTTCCTCATGTCTCTGAGCTCTACAGGCAGTTCTCTTTTCCTCATGTCTCTGAGCTCTTGAGGCAGTTTCTCTGTTCCCATGTCTCTGAGCTCTTGAGGCAGTTCTCTGTTCCTCATGTCTCTGAGCTCTACAGGCAGTTCTCTTTTTCCTCATGTCTCTGAGCTCTAGAGGCAGTTCTCTGCTCCTCTGTCTCTAACTCTAGAGGCAGTTCTCTTTTCTCATGTCTCTGAGCTCTTGAGGCGTTCTCTGTTCCTCATGTCTCTGAGCTTACAGGCAGTTCTCTTTTCCTCATGTTCTCTGAGCTCTGAGGCAGTTCTCTGTTCCTCATGTCTCTGCGCTCTACAGCATCTTCTCTTTCCTCATGTCTCTGAGCTCTAAGGCAGTTCTCTGCTCCTCATGTCTCTGAGCTCTAGAGGCAGTTCTCTTTTCTCATGTCTCTGAGCTCTTGAGGCAGTTCTCTGTTCCTCATGTCTCTGAGCTCTACGGCAGTGTCTCTGTTCCTCATTTCTCTGAGCTCTACAGTCAGCAGTTCCTCCTCCTCATGTCTTGAGCTCAAACGGCAGTCCTTTCCTCCGTGTGTCTGTAAAACTCTACATATAGTTATCTCTTCTCCCTTTGTCTGAGCTCTATCGACAGTTCTTTCTCTCCTGTCTTGGAGATCTCCAGTCTTCTCCCCCATCAAATCCCGAGCTCTAACAACATCCTCATTACTCTGAGCTGTATGGGCAATTCTTTCCTCCTGATGTCTTTGACCTTTTTTTCCCCTCACTAATGGAAGCTGTAGGTGTAGTTTTTAATTTTGATTCTTTTTTTCAGGGTTTTTTTTTTTTTTGACAGTAGGAAATTTCTATTTTAATTTTAAGATTCCCAAACAAACAATAAAAACAGTCTAGATACAGTGCTGAAGCAAAGTTACACATGATGCAAAAATAATGTAGATAAGAGCAGATAATAACAAATATGCTCTTGGCAAAAAAATCACGCCTTAGCAAAAATCTATAAACGCTCTGTGATACTGTGCAGGACAGTTGTGGAGGGAGGTATATTTCTCCAAGGTTCCTCTCATATGGTGAAGTAGCAGTCCAGAGACTCACCTGCTGCCTAATTAATGAGGTGTTCAGAAGGAAAGTATATGAGGGAAAGTCAGGTGGGGAACTCTCTCTCTCTACTGGAGACCGAGGGCTGTCGTGTGAGAGCCACATGCAAGTAAGGTTGCAATACTGCTGTGTTTGTTAGCTGGCAGGAGAAGCCTCCAGTTGTTAGTTAGGGCTGTACTTGTGTTAGTCAGTGCCGGACAGCAAGGAGTTTTGTTTGTGAATGTTTTTTTGTTTCTTTTCTTGCAATCTTCTGCAATAAACCTGACCCGAGTAAGCTTCTACCTACCTGCTGCTGTTTTTCAAATTGATGGAAAAGAAGCGTGACCTTTGACTCCAGCAAAGGCGATCCCTAACCTATTCTTTACAAGTGGTGGAGGACGCGCGCAACGCGCTAAGGTGACGTTGAAAGATGGAGGACGTATTAAAGGCTTTGTTGCAGTCAAACTGCAGCCCAGCAGGATGCTACCAGAGAACAACAGCGGACAATGCACACCAGCAGGAACAAACCGCTTATTGTCAGCAACAGCTAACCACATTAAAGATGCTACAAATAAAGACCGCCAGATTCTCAGAGGTGTGCAGCAGGTGGCAAATCTTCCCGCGGCTCAAGGAGAGTCAGAAAGGAAAACTATTATGTGAGTCGTTTTTTGCAAAAAATGACAGCAGAGGAGATGTGGAAGCATTTATCACCACGTTTGAAAGGACTGCCGTGGTGAGGCATGCCCAGAGCACTTTGGGCAGGACTACTGGCCCCATTCCTGCCGGGAAGCACAAAAGGCCTATTTTGATTTGGAGCCAGAGGCAGCCCAGGACTTTGATAAGCTTAAGGCAGGATCCTGGCTCGTTTGGGATACCCTAGCAGTCCTCACGAGCGCAAAGAGTGCACCATGGACATACAGAGCAGACAAACCACCACGTTCTCAGATGTTCGACCTCATTCATCTGACCAGAAAGTGGCTACAGCCTGAAGTTTTGTCGGCACCTAACGTGGTTCAAAGAGTGGTTATGGACCGATACTTAGGGCTCTACCCCCGAAATTAAGCAGGTGGGTAAGCCATGGAGACCCTGAAACAGCCGACCAACTTGTGGATCTGGTGGAACGGTATTCTGCAGCTGAAGGACTACTGCTGACACCCAGCATCAGACCTCGACCCCTAGTGATGACAAGGTTTCCGGAGTTCCTGGTAAGACTGTTCCGGGGCCTAAGGGAGCTGGGAAAAAATGTAAAGACTTTGGCTGAGTATAATAATGAGACTGGGGTCCAGAGAAGCCAAAAATGCATGGACATGGCAAAGGGCCATACGATGTTTCCGTTGCCATGAGTTGGGACACATTGCAATGAACTGTCCATTAACTACTGAACCGATGCAATGTGATGTTGCCTTTTTGAGGAAGCGTATGTCTATGTTTGCTCAGTGGTGTGTTCTGCGCAAGCTCAGATTGTGTACAAAAACTTTGTGTGAACTAACTGTAGGGGATAAGAGTGTAATTTTTGCTAGACTCAGGAAGTGTGGTCACTCTATTAAAGCTAACCTTGTCTGTTCCCTTAACAGTCCGGACAGAAACTTTTTCAGTTACCGTGTACATGGGGATACCTGTGAATATCAAACTGCAGTAACTTGTCTTATACTACTCCCTATGAGGCAGTATTCATAAGGTTGGGTTAGTCCCAGAATTAATGCATGATGTAATTTTGGGAGGAGATTCCCACATTTTTGGAGGTTGTGGGAAAACAACTTGGTGCCTGGGGAAGGACCACTATAAGTCTCAGCTCCAGATGTATGTCCTGAACCATTTGCCGGTACGACAGAAGAGGCTGTTGAGGAAGAGCCAGCAGATAGTTCTCTACCTTTCATTTTCAGTTATGGCAGGAGACTTGGAGGCACCACCCTCAGAGAGGAAGGGGATCCCAGCCAATTATGCCTGAATTAGAGTTTAGAAGGGATGACTTTCATAGTGAGCAATGAGGGACCCTACACCGAGTCGAGCTCGAGAAAATTTAAAAGTCATAAACGGGAAACAGGTGGAAACTGACCAGAGACTTGCTTTCCCATACAGGCACTGGAAAATGATTTGTTGTATCATATTGTTAAGAAGGGGGGAAGACAGAGTTCAGCAGCTAGTTGTTCCAAAGCAATTTAGGAGAACAGTTCTGGATCTGGCACATGGACACTTATGAGTGGCCATTTGGGGATCCAGAAAACTACTGAGAGAATCTTGCAAAGGTTCTTCTGGCCCGGTATGCAATCTGCTATTAAAAGCCTATTGTGATTCATGCCAGAGTGTCAGATATCTGCACCTACGCCCCACTTTCGCAGCCCATTGGTACCTTTGCCCATCATTGAGATACCATTTGAGTGGATTGGGATGGATTTGGTTGGTCCCTTAACCAAGTCAGCACTGGGCACCAACACATCCTTGTTATAATGGATTATGCAACCCGTTACCCAGGCTATCCCCTTGCGCAATACATCGTCCAAAACTATTGCCAAAGAACTAGTGCTGTATTCAGTAGGGTGGGCATTCCAAACCAGAAATACTGACGGACCAAGTACCCCTTTTATGTCTAAGGTAATGAAAGAGCTTTGTAAGTTATTTAAGGTCTCTCAGCTACGTACATCAGTCTACCACCCTCAACTGAATGGGTTTAGTTGAAAGATTCAATAAAACATGAAACAACATGCTAAAGAAGGCAGTGGACAAATGGGAAAAATTGGGATTTTTTACATCCCCTATTTACTCTTTGCCATAAGGGAGGTGCCTAGTCATCCACAGGGTTTTTCACCATTTGAACTCATGTTGGTAGACATCCCCGAGGTTTGTTAGACGTGGCCAAAGAGCTTGGGAGAGGCAGGTCACCCCGTACAAAAGCGTATAGAACATTCTCGGAGATGCAGGATAGAATTTCAGCGTGATGCCAATTGTAAGGGAGCACATGGAACGTGCTCAGGGAGCCACAAAAGGATTTAACCGGGGAGCTAAGTTGCGTACGTTTCTCAGGGCAGCGGGTACTGGTCCTTGTCCCTACAGTGGAGAGAAATTTCTAGCCAAATGGCAGGGTCCCTATGAAATTAGGGAAAAGGTAGGGGAAGTTAACTATAAAGTCACCAACCAGGTAGAGAAGGAACCTGAAGATTTACCATGTGAATCTTCTAAACCGTGGAAAGATCGTCAGGCGCTTTCTGTTAGATTTTGTCAACCCCCTCCAAAATGTGACGGTAATGACCTAATGTGAACATAGCTGAACCTTTGTCTGATATACAAAAGAAGGAGGCTAAACAGTTGATCTCCCAGAACAGAGAGTTCTTTTCGGATAAGCCTGGGCAAACACCAGTTATAAAACATGATATTGTCACAGAACCTGGGGTCCGGGTACGTGTTAAGCCATATAGAATCCTGAGGCAAGGCTAAGGCAGTTCGTAAGGAGGTAAAAGAGATGCTAGAATGGGGATTGATTGAGGAGTCCCATAGTGGACTGGTCAAGCCCAATTGTGTTAATACCGAAGCCTGATGGTACGGTAAGGTTTTGTAATGACTTCCGAAAGTTGAACTCGGTGTCTAAATTTTGATGCATATCCTATGCCACGAGTAGATGAGCTCATAGATCGACTGGGTAGGGCCCGTTATATCACAACCCTAGATCTGACAAAAGGTTTATTGCAGATACCCTGACAGATGCAGCCAAGGAAAAGACGGCATTTCACACTGATGGCTTGTTTCAATACGTTACTATGCTTTTGGTCTACGGGGCCCCTGCACGTTCCAACGATTAATGGACAGAGTTTTGAGGCCACATAGGCAATATGCCTCTGCCTACCTGATGACATAGTTGTTTATAGCCCTGACTGGGAGACACACCTACCAAGAGTACAGTCTGTGATTGACACCTTGAAAAGGCAGGGTTGACGGCAAACCCCAAAAAATGTCATATTGGTCTGGAAGAGGCTAGTACTTGGGGTACATTATTGGGAGAGGTCAAGTCAAGCCCAAGTTGAAAAAGATATGCTATCCAGAACTGGCCCCAACCATTAAAAAAAAACAGTGAGGCTTTCCTTGGGATTACTGGTTTATTATAGGCGCTTTATACCCAAATTTGCAGCTCTTCAGCGCCACTAACTGATCTTATCAAGGGAAAAGAGTCAGTATGATAAAGTGAACCCTGAAGCGGAAGAAGGGAGGGAAGCCATTCCAAACTCTGAAGTGCTCTTTGTCCCAGCCGGTATTGGTAACCCCGTACTTAAGAAAGAGTTTATAGTACAGACTGATGCTTCAGAGATAGGAATAGGGGCCTCTGTCGCAGAATCATGAGATGGAAGAAACATCCTGTGCTTTATTTAAGCAGAAAACTGAATAACTGAGAAAAATTATGCAGTTGTAGAAAAGGAATGTCTTGCCATTAAATGGCACTGGAACCCTCAAATATTATCTGTTGGGCAGGGAAATTCATCAGGATGGTCACAGACCACGCTCCCTTAAGTGGATGAACCTGAATTAAAGAAAGAAAACAGTCGAGTGACTAGGTGGTTCTGGCTCTGCGTCTTACAATTTACAGTGGAGCCTAGGCCCGGCAGATTACAGGGAATATCGTATGCATTGTCACGTGTGCACTGTCTTGTGGTTTACAGTTGCTCAGTCCTAGGGGCCTGAGCAGAGGGGGAGGATATGTGATACTGTGCAGGACAAGGTTTGTGGCGGGAGGTATATTTCTCCAAGGTTCCTCTCATATGTGAAGTAAGCAGTCCAGAGAACTCACCTGCTGCCTAATTAATGAGGTGTTCAGAAGGAAAAGTATTGAGGGAAAGTCAGGTGGGGAACTCTCTCTCTCTACCTGGAGACACAGGGCTGTCTGTGTGAGAGCCACATGCAAGTAAGGTTGCATACTGCTTGTGTTTGTTAGTGGCAGGGAGAAGCCCTCCAGTTGTTAGTTAGGCTGACTGTGTGTGATAGTCAGTTGCCGGACAGGCAAGGAGTTTTGTTTGTGAATGTTTTTTGTTTCTTTCTTGCAATCTTCTGCAATAAAACCTGACCCAGAGTAAGCTTCTACCTACCTGCTGCTGTTTGCCTCAAATTGATGGAAAAAGAAGCGTGACCTTTGACTCCAGCAAAGGCGAGTCCCTAACCTATTTTCTACAGCTCTTTAAATTGTAACAATATATACACATAATCAATTATATTGACTAATATATTTACAATCTGTCACCAGGTCTTAATCACCAAACTACTCCTACAGGGGTGGGGCAGAAATACCTCACCCTCTAGAATCCGCTCCTCATGTGTAATTCACTGTGCCCTCAAAAATGTGCCCCCAAGTCAGACAAACCGGACTCCTTATCTCCCACCCTCACACTATTACTAACTGTAATGCAAACTATTTTCTGTATGGTCTGTTGTAATGCAGGGATGCTCCTGGGATAAACTATGTGTTGGAATAGGCGACACTTTTCCGCCATCCTGTACCCCCAACATCATCACGCACTGATATCAAAGTTTGTGGGTGGATTTTCACATCAATTTTACTAGTCTGATTTTTTTTTTTTCAGGATCTATCCACAGAGTATTACAATCAGAGCTGGGTTACTGAGTGTCTCTTTCAGTTTGGATAACATGGTCGAACCCGATCCTAACAGTTGGTTTGAGTCCGGGTTCAGGATTGCTCACCCCCACTGGTAACACCAGTTGTTTATTAATCTTCAAATCATCGTTCTGTGGACTTCATTGGTGGAAGCTGTAGGATAATTCTTTTTTTTTTTTAAAGACTTTATTTTTCTTTTTCAAAATACAATAATGCACAAAAGGCACAACATCCGCCTCAGGGAAGCATAAGGCACAATCCTAAAGTTAGGGTTAGCAGTACAAAGATTCAATATTGGAGACATCATCAGTTATTAATGCTAGTAACAAAACCCGTACAGGAGGAATCTCCTCCCAAGGCAGAGAACAATCATCAATCTCTCATTCACACCCTCCACACAGAGCTATCCCTCCTCTTCTTCTGAAGCAGTCTGAGCAGTCACCTACACATCCCAGATCAAGGAAAAACGGTCCGCAGCACCTCTCAAGTGTAAGTGAGCTATACATTGGAAGTTCCACATTAATCAGCGATAATCCATTGGCCATCGTGGGGAGCTAGGAGGCTTTCAATTTCAAGATAACCTTCCTACAATAAACATTAGCAACTGGAAACAAAATTTTGCTTGGAGGGAAGTCTCCTACTAAGCCCTGGAGACACACCTGAGGGGAGGAAAACACCCGGGAAGACCCAAGCGCTCATTGATGTAAGAATGAAGCCCATCCAATAATCCTGAATGGATGGGACATTCCCAAACCATGTAGAAGAAGGTACCCATATCCTCCCCGCACCTAGAACACATGGCTGAGTCTACGGCATATGACCCCTACCATGAATATCAAGCATGATGATCCAGGGCACTTACTCGTGTATCCAGACACTGTGAGTGTTATATCTTCTCTTATTAGTATACCCTATGGCGTCCTTTCTTCTTAAATAAACTTATTAAAATTAATACTTTATAAGCCTGAAGGTCTCTGGTGGGTATTTGGCAGTTCTCTGTTCCTCATGTCTCTGAGCTCTACAGGCAGTTCTCTTTTCCTCATGTCTCTGAGCTCTAGAGGCAGTTCTCTGTTCCTCATGTCTCTGAGCTCTAGAGGCAGTTCTCTTTTCCTCATGTCTCTGTGCTCTAGAGCCAGTTCTCTGTTCCTCATGTCTCTGAGCTCTAGAGGCAGTTCTCTTTTCCTCATGTCTCTGAGCTCTAGAGGCAGTTCTCTGTTCCTCATGTCTCTGAGCTCTACAGACAGTTCTCTGTTCCTCATGTCTATGAGCTCTAGAGGCAGTTCTCTGTTCCTCGTGTCTCTGAGCTCTAGAGGCAGTTCTCTTTTCCTCATGTCTATAAGTTCTACAAACAATTATTTCATCCCTATGCTTTGGAGCTCTATATGTAGTTCTCTCCTTCTCTTCATTTCTCTTAGCTCTTTAGACAGTTCTTTCCTCCTCGTGTCTTGGAGCTTCATAGGCAGTTCTCATTTCCTCATGTCTCTGAGCTCTACATACAGTTCTCTCCTTCTCATCATTTCTCTAAGCTCTACAGACAGTTCTCTCCTCCTCATGTCTTGGAGCTATATAGGCATTTCTCCCTTCCTCCAGTATTGGAGCTCAAACGGCAGTCCTTTCCTCCATGTGTCTGTAAACTCTACATATAGTTATCTCTTCTCCATTTGTCTGAGCTCTATGGACAGTTCTCTCTTCCTCCTGTCTTGGAAATAGATCTCCAGGTCTTCTCCCCCATCAAATCCCTGAGCTCTACACACTCCTCATTACTCTGAGCTGTATGAGCAATTCTTTCCTGATGTCTTTGACCTTTTCCCCCCCCCCACTAATGGAGAGCTGTAGTTGCAGTTTTTAATTTTTGATAATTTTTTTTGACAGTAGGAAATATTCTATTTTTAATTTTAAGATTCACAAACACAATAATAAAACAGTCTAAGATTACAGCGCTGAAGCAAAGTTACACATGATGCAAAAAATGATGTAGATAAGAGCAGAAACCAGCAAATATGCTCCTGGCAAAAAATCTTAGCAAAAATCGAATAAACACTGTTTAAATTGTACAATATATACGCATAATGGGGGTCATTTACTAAGGGCCCGATTCGCGTTTTCCCGACGTGTAACACGAATATTTCCGATTTGCGCTGATTTTTCCTGAATTGTCCCGGGATTTTGGCGCACACGATCGGATTGTGGTGCATCAGCGCTGGCATGCACGCAACGGAAATCGGGGGGCGTGGCCAAACGAAAACCCGACAGATTCGGAAAAACCGCCGCATTTAAAAAAAAAAAGTGTTGCGGAGCTTGCACTTACCTTCACTAGGAATAGGCCGGTGAACTTGAGTGCGTTCCGATGCTCTTCAGCGCAGCAGCGCCACCTGATGGACGTCGGAGGAACTGCCTTAATGAATCCTGGCCGGACCCGAATCCACCGCAGAGAACGCGCCGCTGGATCGCGAATGGACCGGGTAAGTAAATCTGCTCTAATATATTTTATATGACTAATATATTTACAATCTGTCACCAGGTCTTAATCCACCAAACTACTTCCTACAAGTAGGGCAGAAATGCCCCCTCTAGAATCCGCTCCTACATGTGAAATCTCAACTGTACCCTCAAAAAATGTTGCCCCCAAGTCAACAAACCTGATCTCCCACCCTCACAAACCTTAATAAAATGTAATGCTAACTATTTTCTGTATGTCTTTTGTAATGCAGGGATTGTTCCTGGGATAAACTATGTGTGAGAATAGGCGAGACTTTACCGGACATCCTGTACCCCCAACATCATCACGCACTGATATCAAATGTTTGAGGGTGAGATTTTCAATCAATTTTAATAGTCTGAATTTTTCCCAGGATCTATCCACAGAGTATTACAATCAGGTAGAGGCTGGGTTAGTGAGTGATCTCTTTCAGGTTTGGATAACATGGTCGAACCCGATCCTAACAGTTTGGTTTGAGTCCGGGTTCAGGATTGCTCACCCCCACTGGGAAGACCGGTTTATATTAATCCTTCAAATCGTCGTTCCTGTGACTTCATTGGTGAGAACTGATGCTAGGATAATTCTTTTTTAAAAGACTTTATTTTTCATTTTTCAAAATTACAATAATGCACAAAAGGCAACAACATCCGCCTCAGGGAAGCATAAGGCACAATCCTAAAGTTAGGGTTAGCAGCACAAAGATATCAATATTGGAGAAATACATCAGTTATTAATGCAGTAACAAACCCGTACAGGAGGAATCCCCCTCCCCAAGGCAGGGAACACTCATTCAATCTCTCATTCACACCTCACACACAGAGCTATCCCTCCTCTTCTCCTGAAGCAGTCTGAGCGGTCACCCACACATCCCAGATCAGGGAAAAACGGTCCGGAGCACCTCTTGCATTATAAGTGAGTTTGTACATTTGAAGTTCCACATTAATCAGCTATATCCATTTGGCCAACGTGGGGAGCTTAGGAGGCTTCCAATTTAGCAAGATAACCTTCCTACCATAAAACATTAGCAGCCGGAACAAAACCCTCTCAAATTTTGCTTGGAGGACGTCTCCTACTAGGCCCAGGAGACACACCCGAGGGGAGCAAACACCTGGAAGACCCAAGCGCTCATTGATGTAAGAATGAATGCCCATCCAATAGTCCTGAATGGACGGGCATTCCCAAACCATGTAGAAGAAGGTTCCCATATCCTCCCCGCACCTAGAACACACGGCTGAGGGGAATCTACGAATCTGACCCCTACCATAAATATCAAGCATGATAATCCAGGGACACTTACTCATATATCCAGACACTGTGAGTGTGACAACTTTCTCATATTACCTATGGTGTCCTTTCTTGTTAAATAAACTTATTAAAATTATACTTATGAGCCTGAAGGTCTCTGGTGCGTATTTCCTTAGCACCGCAGTGCTGTAGATTCCCTGGCTGTTGGAATGAGCAGAGCAGTTGTCACCTCCCACTACACTTCCTGCAGGGAGGAGGAAGAGACCAAGGGATTGGGTGAGGCAAGCCTGTCTCATTGTAACAGCCTGAGAAGCTATAGCACTGAGAGGCTCTGTTAAGGGCTGCGGGTTCATTAGCATAATGTAAAAGTTCATTTTACATGGATGGAGGCCATGGATAAGAGATATAAGAAGATACCACAGTCACGGTGCCTGGATCTAGGAGTAAGTGTCCCTGGTTTATCAGGATGGATTTTGATGGTAAATTTTCTTTTAACAGTGAAGACCTGCGTTTGGTGGCAGCATTGAATGCAAGTGCCCAAATGCCTGACCCAAAATCAGACTTCTTGCTGAACATTCAAGGTTCCGGTTCATTCAACCCTACCAATAATCTTCTAAGGAACTAGATAGAAGGATCAGGTTTCAGATCCTTACTGTGTCCTACTTCTCTTTGTCCATTGAGTTAAATTTATGCCACATTGGTTACTATGACATAAATATTGTTCTAAAATGTATAATATCATTTTTTTTTTTAGAAAACAAATCCAAATGAAGAATGAGACTTTGATTGAATATTTTTATATTCTGCCATTTGGCAGTTCTCTGTTCCTCATGTCTCTGAGCTCTACAGGCAGTTCTCTCCTCCTCATGTCTTGGAGCTCAAACGGCAGTCCTTTCCTCCGTGTGTCTGTAAACTCTACATATAGTTATCTCTTCTCCATTTGTCTGAGCTCTATCGACAGTTCTTTCTTCCTCCTGTCTTGGAGATCTCCAGGTCTTCTCCCCCATCAAATCCCTGAGCTCTACACACTCCTCATTACTCTGAGCTGTATGGGCAATTCTTTCCTCCTGATGTCTTTGACCTTTTTTTCCCCTCACTAATGGAGAGCTGTAGGTGTAGTTTTTAATTTTTGATTCTTTTTTTTCAGGGTTTTTTTTTTTTTGACAGTAGGAAATATTCTATTTTTAATTTTAAGATTCCCAAACACAATAATAAAACAGTCTAAGATTACAGTGCTGAAGCAAAGTTACACATGATGCAAAAAATAATGTAGATAAGAGCAGATAATAACAAATATGCTCTTGGCAAAAAAATCACGCCTTAGCAAAAATCTTATAAACGCTCTGTGATACCTGTGCAGGACAGGTTGTGGAGGGGAGGTATATTTCTCCAAGGTTCCTCATTATGTGATAGTAGCAGTCCAGAGACTCAACTGCTGCCTAATAATGAGGGTGTTCAGAAGAAAAGTATTGAGGAAAGTCAGGGGGGAAACTCTCTCTCTCTACTGGAAGGGAAAAGGGGCTGTTGTGTGTGAGCGCCCACAATGCAAGTAAGCGGTGCAATATGCTGTGTTTGTTAGCTGGCAGGAGAAGCCCTCCCAGTGTTAGGTAGGGCTCGTCCTGTGTTATAGTCAGTGCCGGACAGGCAAGGAGTTTTGTTTGTGAATGTTTTTTGTTTCTTTTTCTTGCAATTTCTGCCAATAAACCGACCAGAGTAAGCTTCTACTACTGCTTAGTTTGACTCAAATTGATGGAAAAAGAAAGCGTGAACTTTGACTCCAGCAAAATGCGTCCCTAACCTATTTCGTACAAGTGTTGGAGGACGCGCGCAACGACGCTAAGGACGTTGAAAGGTGAAAGATGAGGATGTATTAAAGGCTTTGTTGAGTCAAACTGCAGGCCCAGCAGGATGCTCAAGAAACAAACAGCGAGACCGAATGCACACCAGGCGGAAGGCAAAGCTTATGTCAGACACAGACTAACCACATTAATTAGAGCTACAAAAAGGACCGCCAGATTCTACCAGGAGTGGGTGGCAAGCTAGGTTGGCAAATCAGTTACCGCTGGGCTAAGGAGAGTCAAGAAACGGAAAACACTATAATGTGAGTTCGTTTTTTGCAAATTAATATGACAGCAGAGGACAGCCAGTAGCGATGACGTGTGAAGGCATTTATCACCACGTTTGAAAGGTATCTGCCGAGGTTGAGGCATGGCCCAGAGCAGTTTGTGCAGGAACTAATGGCCCCAGTTCCTTGCCGGGTGAACGCACAAAAGGCTATTTTGATTTGGAGCACAGACGGCAGCCCAGGACGTGTAGTTGAACTTTAAGGCATGAGATTCCTGGCTCGTGTTGGGAGTAACCCCCCCCCCCCCCTAGGCAGCCGAGCGCATAAAGAGTGCACAGTGGACATACAGAGGTGCAGAACACAACACCACACGTTTCTAAGATGTCGACCTCATTCATCTGGACCAAAAAGTGGTTACACCTGAAGTTTTGTCTGGCACCCACTGGTTCAAAAGTAGTGGTTAGACCGATACATTAGGGCATCACCACCCGAAATAAGGCAGTGGGTGAAGCCAGGGAGACCCTGAAAACAGCCGGACCAATTGTGGATCTGTGTGGAACGTTATCTGCAGCTGAAGGACTATACTGACCTGGACACCAGCTCAGACCTCGACCCTAGGATGACAAGGTTTCCGGGAGTTCTGGTAAGACTGTCCGGGGCCTAAGGGAGCTGGAAAAAATGTAGAGACTTGGTCTGAGTATAATCAACGAGACTGAGGGTCCAGGAGAGGAAAAAGATGCATGGGACACTGGCAAAGTGGCCATACCAGGAGTTTCTCCTGTGCCATGAGTTGGGCACATTGCACAATGAACTGTCCAATTTAATACTGAACAGATGCAATTGTGATGTTGCCTTTTGAGGGAAGCAGTTATGTCTATGTTTGCTCAGGTGGTCGGTTCTGGACAAGCTCCGATGTGTACAAACACATTTGTGTGAACTAATGTAGGGCAGGTAAGAGTGGAATGCTTTGTAAGACTCAGCGAACGTGTGGTCACTCAGTTAAAGCTAACCTTGCTCGTATCCCCGTACACAGCTCGACCGAACAGAAACTGTTTTCAGTGATACTGTGTTAACATGGGAAGATACCTGTGAATATCAAACTGCAGTACAACTTGCGTCTTCTACTCCCATGGAGCAGTATTTCATACGGTGGGTGTCTCCAGAATAATGCACTGATGTAATTTTGGAAAGAGATTTCCCACATTTTGTGGATGTTGTGGGAAAACAACTTGGTTGCCTGTGGAAGGACCCACTAGTAAGTTCACTAGCTCCAGATGTATGTCCGTGAACCACTTCTGTCGGTACGACAGAAAGAGGCTTGTTGAGAAGAAGAGCCAGCAGAAGTTCTTACCTTTCCATTTATCAGTAGTGGAAGGAGAAGGGAACTAGAGCCACCACCTCAGGAGACTGAGGGAGTCACACCAACACAATGTATGCTCAATTAGGTTAGAAGGGATGACTTTCATACGTGAGCAGATGGGCGACCTACCCGGAAGTCGAGCGCGAAAATGTAAACGTCATATACCGGGAAACAGGTGTAACTGACCACGAGGACTTGCTTTCCCATACATGGCACTGGAACAATGATTTTGGATCATTTGTTATAAGAAGGGGGAAGACGAGTTCAGAAGCTAGTTGTTCAAAGCAACTTGTAGGAGACACGTTCTGCGATCTGGCACATGGACACATTAGAGTGGCCATTTGGGGTATAAGCTAAGCCAGAAAACTACTGAGAGACTTGCAAAAGGTTCTTCTGGCCCGGTATGCATGCTGATATTAAAGCCTATTGTGGATTCATGCCCAGAGGTCAGAAGATATCGCACTACGCCCCACTTCGCAGCCCATGGTGACCTTGCCCATCATTGAGATACAAGTTGAGTTGGATTTGGGATGGATTTGGTGGCCTTAACCAAGTCAGCATGGGTCACCAACAAACTTTTATAATGGATTATGCAATCCCGTTACCCAGAGGCTACCCTTGCGCAATAATCGTCCAAAACTATTGCCAAAGGAACTAGTGCATGTATTCAGTAGGTGGGCAGTCCAAAAGAAATACTGAGGAACAAGGTACCCCTTTTATGTTAAGTAAGTGAAAGAGCTTTGTAAGTTTATTTGAGGCTCTCAGCTAGCTAATCAGTCTACCACCCTCAAAATGATGGTTTAGTTGAAGATTCAATAAAAACACGAAACAAATGACTAAAGAAGGCAGTGGACAAAGAAAGGGGAAAAATTGGGATTTTTTACTTGGCCCTATTTACTCTTTGCCATAGGGAGTGCCTCAGTCACACAGGGTTTTCACCATTTGAACTCCATGTATGGTGAACATCCACCTGAGGTTTGTTAGACGTGGCAACGGATGTGGAAGGGCAGGTCACCCGTACAAAAGCGAATAGAACATGTCTCGGAGATAGAGCAGGATAGAAATTTCAGCGGTGATTGCCAAATGTAAGGAGCACATGAATGGATGGAAGTGCTCAGGGAGCCCAGAAACAGGATTTATACCGGGCTGAGCTAAGTGTGCGTAGTTCCTCAGGGCAGAGTGGTATGGTCCTGTCCCTACAGTGGAAGGCTAAATTTCTAGCCAATGCAGGTCCTTGATTAGGGAAAAGGAATAGGGGAACGTTAACTATAAAGTTCTACCAACCCAGGTAGAGAGGTAAACCTGAACAGATTTACCATGTGAATATTCTAACCGTGGAAAGATCGTCGGCGCTTTCTGTAGATTTTGTACAACCCCTCCAAATGTGACGGTCTAATGTCCAATGAACTAGCTGAACTTTGTCTGATATACAAAAGAAGGATGTAAAAAGTTGATCTCCCAGAACAGAGAGTTCTTTTCGGATAGCTGGGCAAACACCAGTTATAAAACTGATATTGTTCACAGCAACGGGGTCCGGGTACGTGATTAAGCCATATAGAATTCCTGAGGCAAGGCTAGAGGCAGTCTCGAAGGAGTAAACGAGATGCTAGAAATGGAGTGATTGAGAGTCCCATAGTGACTGGTCAAGCCAATTGGTGTTAATACCGAAGCTGATGGTATGTAAGGTTTTGTAATGCACTTCAGAAAGTTGAACTCGGTGTAAATTTGATGCATATCCTTGCCACGAGTAGAGAGCTCATAGATCGACTGGGTAGGGCCCGTTTATCACAACCCTAGATCTGACAAAGGTTATTGCAGATACCCCTGACAGAGACTGCAGCCAAGGAAAAGACGGCATTTTCACACACGAGTGGCTTGTTTCAACGTTACTATGCCTTTGGTCTACATGGGGCCCTGCAACGTTCCAACGATTAAGGACAGAGTTTTGAGGCCACATAGCAAATGCCTCTGCCTACCTTGATGACATAGTTGTTATGCCCAGCCGGTGGACGACAGCCTACCAAGAGTACAGTCTGTGATTGACACCTTGAAGAAGGCAGGGTGCACGGCAAACCCCAAAAATATGTCAATTTGGTCTGGAAGAGGCTAAGTCTTGGGGTACATTATTGGGAGAGGTCAGTCAAGCCCCAAGTTGAATAAGATTAATGCTATCCAGGACTGGCCCCCAAAACATTAAATAAAAACAAGTGAGGGCTTCCTTGGGATTACTGGTTATTATAGGCCTTTTAACCAAATTTGCAGCTCTTGCAGCGCCACTAACTGATCTATAAGGGAAAAGAGGTCAGTTATGATAAAGTGGAACCCTGAAGCGGAGAAGGCATTCCAAACTCTGAAGTTGGGGTCTTTGTTCCCAGCCGGTATTGGTACCCCTGACTTTAAGAAAGAGTTTATAGTACAGACTGATGCTTCAGAATAGGAATGGGGCAGTCTTGTCGCAGATCAGAGATGGAGAAGAAATCCTGTGCTTTATTTAAGCAGCCAGAAACTGATAAGCATGAGAAAATTATGCAGTTGTAGAAAAGGAATGTCTTGCCATTAAATGGGCACTGAATCCCTCAAATACTACTCGTTGGGCAGAGAAATTCAGATGGTCACAGACCACGCTCCCCTTAAGTGGATGACCTTAATAAGAGAAGAAACAGTCGAGTGACTAGGTGGTTCCTGGCTCTGCAGTCTTACAATTTTAAGTGGGCATAGGCCAGGAAGATTACAGAGGAATGCGGATGCATTGTCACGTGTGCACTGTCTGTGTTACAGTTGCTCATCCGAGGGGCCTGAGCAGAGGGGGAGGATTAATGTGATACCTGTGCATGACAGGTTGTGGAGGGGAGGTATATTTCTCCAAGGTTCCTCTTCATATGTGAAGTAGCAGTCCAGGACCACCTGCTGCTAATTATGAGTGTCAGAAGGCTAAAGTATTGAGGGAAAGGTCAGGTGGGGAACTCTCTCTCTCTACTACCTGGAGACAAGGCTGTCTGTGTGAGAGCCCCGCAAGTAAGTTTCAATATGCTGTGTTTGTTAGCTGGCAGGGAGAAACCCTCCAGTTGTTAGTTGAGGCTGTACGGTATAGGCATGCCGGACATGCATGATTTTGTTGGTTGTGAATGTTTTGTTTCTTTTCTTGCAATCTTCTGCAATAAACCTGACCCAGGAGTAGCTTATACCCTACTGCTGCTGTTTGCCTCAAATTGATGGAAAAAAGAAGCGTGACCTTTGACTCCAGCAAAGGCGATCCCTAACCTATTTCTTACAGCTCTTTAAATTGTACAATATATACACATAATCAATTTTATATGACTAATATATTTACAATCTGTCACCAGGTCTTAATCCACCAAACTACTTCCTACAGGTGGGGCAGAAATACCCCCTCTAGAATCCGCTCCTCCATGTGTAATCTCAACTGTGCCCTCAAAAAATGTTGCCCCCAAGTCAGACAAACCTGACTCCTTATCTCCCACCCTCACAAACCTTACTAAACTGTAATGCAAACTATTTTCTGTATGTCTTTTGTAATGCAGGGATTGCTCCTGGGATAAACTATGTGTGAGAATAGGCGACACTTTTCCGCACATCCTGTACCCCCAACATCATCACGCACTGATATCAAATGTTTGTGGGTGGATTTTCAATCAATTTTACTAGTCTGATTTTTTTCCAGGATCTATCCACAGAGTATTACAATCAGAGGCTGGGTTACTGAGTGATCTCTTTCAGGTTTGGATAACATGGTCGAACCCGATCCTAACAGTTTGGTTTGAGTCCGGGTTCAGGATTGCTCACCCCCACTGGTAACACCAGTTTTTATTAATCCTTCAAATCATCGTTCCTGTGACTTCATTGGTGAGAACTGTTCTAGGATAATTCTTTTTTTTTTTTAAAGACTTTATTTTTCATTTTTCAAAATTACAATAATGCACAAAAGGCAACAACATCCGCCTCAGGGAAGCATAAGGCACAATCCTAAAGTTAGGGTTAGCAGTACAAAGATATCAATATTGGAGAAATACATCAGTTATTAATGCAGTAACAAACCCGTACAGGAGGAATCTCCCTCCCCAAGGCAGAGAACAATCATTCAATCTCTCATTCACACCTCACACACAGAGCTATCCCTCCTCTTCTTCTGAAGCAGTCTGAGCAGTCACCTACACATCCCAGATCAAGGAAAAACGGTCCGGAGCACCTCTCACAGTGTAAGTGAGCTTATACATTGGAAGTTCCACATTAATCAGCGATATCCATTTGGCCATCGTGGGGAGCTTAGGAGGCTTTCAATTTAGCAAGATAACCTTCCTACAATAAAACATTAGCAACTGGAACAAAATTTTGCTTGGAGGACGTCTCCTACTAAGCCCTGGAGACACACCTGAGGGGAGGAAACACCCGGAAGACCCAAGCGCTCATTGATGTAAGAATGAATGCCCATCCAATAATCCTGAATGGATGGGCATTCCCAAACCATGTAGAAGAAGGTACCCATATCCTCCCCGCACCTAGAACACATGGCTGAGTCTACGCATCTGACCCCTACCATGAATATCAAGCATGATGATCCAGGGACACTTACTCGTGTATCCAGACACTGTGAGTGTGATAATCTTCTCTTATTAGATACCTATGGCGTCCTTTCTTCTTAAATAAACTTATTAAAATTATACTTATAAGCCTGAAGGTCTCTGGTGGGTATTTCCTTAGCACCACAGTGCTATAGATTCACAGGCTGTTAGAACGAGCAGAGCAGGTGTCACCTCCCACTCCACTTCCTGCAGGGAGGAGGAAGAGACCAGGGGATTGGGTGAGACAAGCCTGTCTCATTGTAACAGCCTGAGAAGCTATAGCATTGAGAGGCTCTGTTAACAACCCCAGGGCCCTCGGGTTCATTAGCATAATGTAAAAGTTGATTTTAGAAGGAAGGAGGCCATGGATAAGAAATATAAGGAGATACCACAGTCACGGTGCATGGTGCTAGGAGTAAGTGCCCCTGGTTTATCATGATGGATTTTGTTTTTGTAAATTTTCTTTCAACAGTTAAGACCTGCGTTTGGTGGCAGCATTGAATGCAAGTGCCCAAATGCCTGACCCAAAATCAGACTTCTTGCTGAACATTCAAGGTTCTGGTCCACTCAACCCCACCAATAATCTTCTAAGGAACTAGATAGAAGGATCAGGTTTCAGATCCTTACTGTGTCCTACTTCTCTTTGTCCATTGAGTTAAATTTATGCCACATTGGTTACTATGACATAAATATTGTTCTAAAATGTATAATATCATTTTTTTTTAGAAAACAAATCCAAATGAAGAATGAGACTTTGATTGAATATTTTTATATTCTGCCATTTTCTGGAGAGACGAGGAGTAAACCCTTCATCACGGCTTTCTTCTTCCTGATATATGTGGTCGGAGTTCTTATTAATTCCTCCATTATCACAGTCATATGTCTGGAGGTTCAGTTACATAAACCAATGTATCTCTTTATCTGTAATTTATCCATTGTAGATATATTTTATACATCCGTCACGGTTCCTAAATTACTGCACATGTTATTATCCGGGAATCATATTGTTTCCTCCGCACAATGTTATACGCAGTTTTACTTTTTCATAGTAAATTTATCGATGGAGGACATCCTTCTCTTCGTTATGGCTTGTGACCGATACGTTGCTATCTGTAAGCCCTTACATTATCATCAGATCTTGAGTCGGAGAAATTGCTCCCTGATAACTATCGGGATTTGGGTTGTGGCGTTTTCCAATGCTTTACTATTTATGACCTCGGCTTTATACATGACCTCCTGTCACTCCAACCTCATCCACCAGTTCTTCTGTGATATTAAGTCACTTACAAAGACGTCCTGCAGAAGTACAAAAGTCTTTGTAGTAACTGTATATATTTTTGCACTAACCTTTTTGCCACAGATGTTTACATGTATTTCTTATGTTAAAACTTTCTCTGTCATCTTCAAGATGAAGTCAAGAGATAACAGAAAGAAGGCCTTCTCCACCTGCTCCTCCCATATCATAGTGGTCACTATTTTCTATACGGCAGGGGTAACAGGTTATATAATACCGGATTACGCTGAGGTTCTTAGTTCTATGTTCCATGTAATCTATACAACTATCACCCCCATGATAAATCCTATCATATACAGTATACAGAATTCTAGTGTACAAGCTGCATTGCTTAGATTATTTAGAAGGATGTATTAACCCTTTCCTGCACCCTGACGTGATTCTACATCATAGGATGCGGGTAGTTCAAAAAACCTTGACGTTGAGTCATGGCAACTGCCCGGGCTCAGAAGCTGAGCCCGTGCAATCCTGGCAATACGCCGTAGACTATCGCGATCCCGCCCGACTATGTAACCACCACCAAGAAAGACTTCATAAAATCTGATTATTGGCTATTGTACTCCCCCCTCCCCACAAATTATGTACCGGAAAAGTGGATCTTATCCACAAAAACATAATTCCCATATATCCAAATTACAAAAAAATAAAAATTTTATAGCCTGTAAAGTCTGACAATGCAGACCTGCTCTGAATGGCGCCTCCTTCGGTTCTATATCCGGACATGTGCCCATACAGCAGTCACCACCACTCATGGGGTATCCTCATACTTGGGAGAAATTGGGCATCAAACTTTATGGAGTTTTTAATCATTTAATAGTTTGTGATGGTTTAATTTTTGGCCAAAATTAATACATTGTCTAAAATAAATTACAGCTTGTTTTATCCTCTGTGAAACACACTTCATAAAGTAGATTTTTCACAAATTGAAGGGTGAAGTTTCTAAAATGGCATACTTTATGGGGTTTTACTGCTATTTAGGCCTCTCAAAGTCACTTAAGCCTGAGCAGATGCCTCTAAATAAGTGTTTTCCCGATTTTCATGAAAATAAGAAAAATTGCCTCCACAATTCTGGACCTCGTAATGACCCAGAAAAGAGAGAGGATGCATAAAACCCATGCTGATAGAAAGCAGACTTTTAGGAAATAAATTATAAAGTTATAAAGTTACTTGGCTGCTATGACTAGAAAAATGAAAAATTGAAAAATGAAAATGAAAAATTTGAAAGAAATGTTTGCCAAATTTCAATTTTGTTCATAGCTAAACACGAAGGGAATCATCAACATTTTTCTATTACTTTGAAGTACAATGTGTGACGAGAAAACAATCTCAAAATCCCCTGGATATGTTAAAGCGTTACAAAGTTATAACCTCCTATAACGAGACAGGGCAGATTTTAGAAATCAGTTCTGGTCATAAGGTCCTAAAATGGCTTAAACCAGAAGGGGTTAAGGAAGAGAGACTCTGTATATGGACACACCTGCACACAAATTCTAAGTATTAGTAAACTTGAAGGGTTTATCTGCACGTTTATTTAGACACGTTTATAATATCCTATAGTCAGCGTCGGACTGGGTTTCCTAAGGCCCACCAGAGAAAATCAATCCGGGGGCCAACTCTTCATTATCCCCCAGGAAATATACTCTAGCCGCCTTCAAATTGTGTTGTTTTCTGATGGACCTCTGGGGTTTAGTATTGGGCTGAGCCAGGGCCCACCGGAGGATCCTCTGGTACTCTGGTTGGCCAGTCCGACACTGCCTACAGTTCTGCTTTCTCACCTCATCAGTAACACACAGTCAACACTACTGTGCACCCCTCCCCTCAGATCAAGACCGTATCTTGTCTGTAGAGCTGCCTCTGCACAGGAAGTGCCTGTGTCTGTAGTGATCTCTGCTTCCTGCCCCTCCCCCTGCTCCTGCAGCCCGTGAGAAGCTATTTTATGGTAAGAATTTAACAAGATCTGCCCAATCAAAGTCAAGACCAAGGACAACCAAATATAAACACCAGGACTGATAGGGAAATGCTAAAATAAAGAAATACTGTATTATTGATAATAACAGTGAATTAGAGAATGTGTTATTTTGTTATCCTGAGTATAATTAGGAATTTTGTCTTTGTGGGAATACCCCTGTAATTCTTGTTCAGTAGAGTGGTTTTATGTATTGTTCTCTGATGTGGATACTGATGTTTATCAATTAAATTTTTATGCTCAATCATATTTTGTATTTGAACAGATAGGATTTCTGATTTCTGCATTCCCTTCTTTACCTTTTTACATATGCTACCAAAAATTCATAAAAATACCACAAGGGTTTCCGATGGTCAATGGAAGGTCATCCCTCCTCTTTGCCTTTTAGTGGAGATTTCTGTTGCGTATCTAAAGATCCATTGGATTTTCTTTATAAGATGGTTGCCATTCAGTTAGAATGTGTCACATGCGAATCACTATATACATCAATTCATTATAATGATGGATTGAATGTAAACAATTCTTTTCCAGGAATCACGTTCCCAACAGTTCAATGGAATTGCAACAGGGCAATGCATTCACCATCTTTTCCTGACCCAATACTAAACTTCTAATCGTTCACAACCGATGTTAAAATCCTATAAATTGCATGATGTAGGTAAATACAACCCTGTTTCACCATTGCTACATGCGGTCCCAAGAGGGGATGCAAACCATCCAATGACAGTGTAGCATCAACTAACATTATGGGGCAGATTTACTTACCCGGTCCATTCGCGAACCAGCGGCGCGTTCTCTGTGGAGGATTCGGGTCTTCCGGCAATTCACTAAGGTAGTTCCCCCGATGTCCACTAGGTGTAGCTGCTGCACTGAATTCCGTTGGAGTTCACTGAAGTTTACCAAGCCAGGCCGGGTGCAGGTAATCGGCGATCAATGCGCCACAATCCGATAGCGTGCACCAAAATCCGGGGGCAATTCAGGGAAAATCGGCGCAAAACAGTAAAATTCGGGTAACCCGACGTAAAAACACAATTCAGGCCCTTAGTAAATGACCCCCTATGACTTCTACACATTTACTAATAGGTGGGGCAATTGCAAATGATCCCTCATATCATTCATTGTGCTAAGGTGGGAGTTTTCTACTCTGCACAATGCCCTATGTTGGGGTTCCTTTACATGAAAGAAACAGAAGGACGTCATCTCTCAAAGCTGTAGGCTTTGTCCAGGCACTTTGGGACTCTTCATGAATATGACTGCAGTGTCTTGAATGTAACAGGGCTTGACTGTATTTACTAGATAAAGTACTACTGAGAGGTTTGAAAGACAATTTCCCAATTGTTTTATTCTTGCTAAGATGTCATCCGTTATATTCAGATATGACCTAGAAATTCCAGGAGATTTTAAAGGACATCTACCACCACATTTAGGGGTGGTAGACTGTCGCCAAATGCATGCTCATTACCACAGGGGTGATGGGTGAGTCCTCCTGCCATGTTTCAGCATGTCTACTACTCCGGCACGTCTGACAATACCGTATTTTTCGGACTATAAGGCGCACAAAAAAATCCTAGACATTTTAGCAGGCATTTATTGATGGTGCGCCTTATACAGGAAGCACTCGGCTAGCAGGGAGGTGAGCGTATGTGGCTCATTTGCATAAAGTTATAAAGTCTTTATTTCGGAGGTGTAAACATGCTGGAATATGGCAGGAAGACTCCCCCATTGCATTGTAACAAGCATGCATTTGGTGACAGTCTACCACCCCTTAAGGTGGTGGTAGATGTTCTTTAAACATGTTTCCTCATTCTTATATTTTTTCTTATTCTGTTTTGCTTACATTCTGTTTAGCATGTGAGAAATTAACGGACTTGGGACATTTTGAAGTGAAAGCTTGTGACTTCCCAAACATAAGAGAGGAGAGAGCAAAACAACTAAGTACAAAATCACAGATACAGAAGGATAGTCAAGAACAGGAGCAGAGATTAAAATACCAGGAATGTAGAGTCTCGGTACCAATTTATGGAGCAGGTAAAAATAAACTATAATCAACCTTGAACTGAATGTGAACAGAATACTTATGGGAATAAGGAGCCTCTGCCCAAGGGATGATTGGAGAAGAGTTCTGTCAGTCACACACCATGGACCAAGGAAGACATTGACACAAACAAGAAAATTGAATTCAGCATTAGGTTACCCTGCAATAATATTAACATTTGGGTAAAATGTGTAATATATGTTTATTTTTTTATCTGTCAATAGAGAGGGGTTTTCAGCAAGTTTGGTATATAACTGATGTCTTTAATTACTGTCTATGTTATTATGACAATATTTATTATATGCACGTCTTAAAATTGTTTATGTAAAATATATTTTTCAAGCTTTTTTTGAGCTCATGATGTCATCATATTAATTAAGCACACATCGAATAATTACTTTGGAGATACTCCCTGTATTTGCTTGATAAAAACTTCAGAAGGGGAGTTGCTACTAACGTTGCTACTCTTTAGCATTTTGTCACACATTCCTATAAGTGGTGTCACGGGTGCTCCTGCGACAACCCGACGGAATCGGAAATACTGCGGAATTTAAAAAACGAATTGTGTCGCAAGATCAAGAACTCACATGCACCGGGAAGAAGAAGGTGAACTCCGGTGGACCTCGGTGCAGCAGCGACACCTGCAGGAACTCGGGCGCATGATCTTAGTGAATCGCGGCAGACCTGAATCCTCATCGGACAATTGCGACTGGACCGGGTAAGTAAATGTGCCCCATAGTACAGACTGTAAATATGTCTACGTGGATAAATTCACATGATGGATTCTACTGGCAAAATATTCTTGACAAGGTTCCTCTTCCATTTAAATCAATCGGAGGCCTTCTAGTCTTTCTTTCATTCAGTTGGTTACTTATTTACTTTCTGATTTACAGATTTGCTTACCACAGATTTTGACATTTAGATTGATGAAAATTCACAAATTTTTCTACAATGTAAATATGACAAGTGCAAGCTAAGGTCGGAAAGCTGGATTAAAATTCTGAACAGGGCCAAATAAAGAACAAAATAGAAGCTGCTCAGATTTTCACTATGACTCCCCCACCCCACCCATTCATAACTTTATTTTTAAAACTTGTGTCCACAGAGGGATGAACTTGCTTTATTTAAAATAAAATTGAAAAGATTATCAATCAGTTTATGACAAAAACGTATTGTAATATTCACCAAAAACTTTTGCACAAAGTTGTGGCAGAATTTGCAGAAGATGAAATTAATAATCTCCTTTCTTTGGGAGCTGTAGCTGCAATGACAATACATGGCCACTAGAGGAATACTTTGCCAACTCCATACTCCATGCTCTCTGGTTGCACTGCACCAAACAGCTCAACGGGGCAGGATCCAGTTTTGTTGGCCACAAACCCAACAGTATACCATCTTCGAGATGAATTATGGTCAGTCTGATGAGAACTTTGCTTAAATTACCCTAAGGCCTCATACACATGACCATAAAAGGCCACCATGAGCTGCACAGACAGAGAAGCTAACTCATGGCTACCAATGAGGTCTATTGAGCATGGTCATTGTCCGGTGAACACACAATGGGGCACATTTACTTACCCGTCCCGTTGACACAGCCAATTCGGAATGTCCGACGAGGATTCGGAGCTGCCGCAATTCACTAAGATCGTGTGTCCAATTTCCTGCATGTGTCGCTTCCATGCTGAGGTCCACTGGAGTTAACCTTCTTCTTCCAGGTGCATGTAAGTGTTGATCTTGCGACACAATTTGGTTTTTAAATTCCGTGGTTTGGCCGAATCAGTTGGGTTGTCCGACGCCCGCGCCCCCCCGATGCGCCACAATCCGATTGCATGTGCCAAAACCCCAGGGTAATTCAAGGCAAATCCGAAAAAAATTGTGAAACCCGATGGAAATGCGTCCGACGGACCCTTAGTAAATGTGCCCCATAGTCTCCTCGCATCATGACTGATCTGGACGATCATACTGCAAGAGATAGAGCAGGTCCTATCCCTGACATGATCTGCGGTGCGGCTGCTCAGCTTCCAATGGAAACAGGAGGGGTGATGGGTTGAGCCAGGATCTTTTTAGGATCCATAATCTGAGGGTAGCAAGCCTAACTAGCATTTTGGGTACTGAAAGTTACTCTGACTATATGCTAGTTATGCACTTTATTGTCAGTTTGTGGTCCTGGTTGAGGGCAGACAGCTTGGCATTGCACATTGACACAAAGTTCTTGGAAATGGAAAGGACTGGAGAGGAATCTCTAACTATCCCTGAATCAGTTAAACCAAACCTTTTAGAGGATGTTGGTGAATGTCCTCTTTACTTAGAAGTTTCCAAATGATTTCAGAGTGTTCTATGATAGCTCCTCACCATAAACCATGTCCCATTTGTAATGGTGGTTCTTTCATACTTGACTAAAGAGTCTTTAAAGGGTGCGACTGCTACTTCTTCATGCCATGTGGCCACTGCCAAGTAAGAGCCCTGTTATTCATGAAAGCCACTTGAGAAATGTGATAACACAACCTGTTTACTGGAATGGTAATAACTATATATTTCACCAATTGCATTCTGCAAGTGAAGTGAGAAAAATGCGGGGTGGATTGAATGACGAGCTACCTCCACAGTTTAGTTTTTTGTAAAAAGAAATTTTTGTTGGTAATGATTGTGACAACGCGTTTCAACAGGTTATTGTGTCTTCATATGGTTAAAGGCTGTGGTCATAATAAAAAATGGAACATATAAACAAATTAATTGGTTAGTTGATTAGTATTAGTCAGTTTGGACAGCCTTTGACCTGATGAAGACACCAATGCGGTGTTGAAACGGGTTGTCACAACCATTACCAACAAAAGTTTATTTTTCAAAAAACCTATACCATGGAGGTAGCGCGTTATTCAATCCATCCCGCATTTTTCTCACTTCACTTGCATACTACTCTGGACCACCATCCAGCCACGGGGGCAGATGCTGCAACACCACTTTGACCCGATGAGATCCCCCTCTCCTTCTCCCACTTTTTTTACACTCATAAAGAAATACAATGAATGTAATGAAAAAAAAAATGATTCATGGAATCTGATCATCAGTCATCAGAAGACTCTGAGCATGAGGCATTGGGTTTAAATTTACTAGAGAATCCAAAATTCTGACCTTGTTCTTGTTTGACCTTGAAGCCCACCAGTTTCACTATCGCCCTCTTTACATCTTTATTCCGTACAGTGTATATCAGAGGGTTTAACATGGGGGTGATGGTTGCATACAAAATGGAAAGAGTCTGTTCAAATACTCGAGGATCTTTTAATGGTGGAATTATGTAGACAATCATCCAGGTTCCGTAGAACATGGTGAGGACTATGAGGTGGGACGAGCAGGTGGAGAAGGCCTTTGTTCTCCGATCACTAGATTTAATATGTAAGATGACAATGATGACCTTAATATAAGATAATATACTGCAGACAAAAGGGCCAAAGCCAAATATAACCGCTTCCATGTAGGAAAATAGCTGAAAGCCAGCATTGGGGCAAGAAATTTTGGCAAAAGCTTTGAATTCACAGAAGAATTGAGGGACTATATTGGAATACAGAGGTATAGCAGATGAAGTTAGGGTTGCAAACACAGAATTTATGCATCCAGTAACCCAGACGGCCACCATGAACATGACACAGTTCTTCTTACTAAGGATACAATGGTAATGTAGAGGATTACAAATGGCGATATATCGATCATAAGCCATGATTAAGAGCAGGAGGTCCTCCGTTGTGGCCACGTGTAGGAAGAAGTACATCTGGGTGAAGCATTGAGTGAAGGATATTGTGTAGTCACCACTCAGGAACATGTGAACCAGTTTAGGGACACTGGTGGTCGTGTAGCAAAGGTCAACAAGAGATAAATTGCAGAGGAATAGATACATGGGGGTGTGTAGGTGCTGATATCTGTATATCACAGTAATGGTGGTCAAGTTAGCAAGAACTCCAGTCAGGTAAATAAGAATAAAGAAAAGAGACAATAATGGCTTATTCTTCATCTGAGTAGTGAAGGTCAAGATAAAGAAATTGTAAGTAGAATTCTCCATGAGGATGACATAACACTGTAAAACACATGAAGCACTTAAATTACAGCTGTTTCTGTTTGTCCTCAAAGGGAAGAAGGAAAATTTCCCAACAACCACACCATGCAACACAAAAAAAGAACATACATAAAAGTACACATTTTTATACATACAAGGCCACCACAAACAGTCTAAAATAAAATACAAATAGGATATAAAATTGCTCCTTCTGTAGTCCCAGGCAGCCAATAGCACGTCATGGTCTTACTCAGATTGCTGGAGGAGATCTTGAGTCCTGTCTGGTGAGAGAGGACTCTGAGTTCCACCTCTGGAGCCCCTGTCATAGGCCCTCCACCACTGACCTATACTTTACCCAAATCACATTTTCTAAATATAATTCTGGGCAACAAAATAAGAAATAAAAAAAGAGAAATTAACAAAGAAAAACCAACAACTTTATCTGAACTAAATAAGCTAGACTCCAATTGGCTACCCTACCTGACCCTCTCACACTCCAAAATCCTACAAATACAATTTATCTCAGCAGTTGAGGTCATATAGCCCAATTTACCCTCTATTATCTTCTTACCACTGCTTAGGGGTGATTAGATCTTCAATTTGTCAAATTTTATTGGACAGTGACTGACTATAGGTCCCCTCTGCTTGCTCCACATCACCGGTACACGCCAACTGTCACCATCAACTATATACCTGCGTAATGAGATTTTGAGGAATATCACTTTGATTATGAAAGAAAAGCCCTTGAGTCAGATTCTCTGCATCACCAACCAATCCATCACACCACGTTCCAAATTATTATGCAAATGATATGTATTTCTGATTTTTCTAAATGGTCAATGCAAATGACATTCAGTATAATAAAAGTTATCACCCATTAGAGTATAAATCGAATTTTATTGAACAAACCCCCTAATGATAACAGGATATTCTTCAAAATTAAAAAGAAAAAAAAATTCAAAATGCACAGGTCCACATTATTATGCACAGCTGAGTTTTAAAACATTTTATAGATTGTAAAGAACTGAAAATGGTCATTTGTTGAATTTGCAGCATTACTAAAATGCCATTATAACCCAGCAAACAGATATTTGAAGCTGCTGGAGCCCAGTGGTGAATCTCAAGGTGAAGGATCCTTCAAAGACTTGCTGTGGTGCGTTCACATACTATTCGGCGGCCCCTAACCAGTGCCATGGATGGTCCAGATGGATTCAGAAGTGGATGTTTGGTGGATGGCCAACATGTCCCAACAAGACTTAAACATCATGCAAGGAGTTGGCAGAGTCATATTTTTGGCCGCAATCATGGAGAGCTGGTCAGCTGCTTTAGGGTTCCTGAAAGTGTGTAAATGAGAGACCAATTTCTTTCGTGGTAAAAAAAAGAAGTATTCAGAGCAAAATCATCTTCATGCAGGACAATGCACAATCTCCTGCAGGATAACATATCGGGGGTCATTTACTAAGGGCCCGATTCGCGTTTTCCTGAGGTGTTACCCGAATATTTCCGATTTGCGCCGATTTTCCCTAAATTGCCCTGGGTTTTTGGCGCACGCGAACGGATTGTGGCGCATCGGCACTGGCATGCACACGGCGGAAATCGGGGGGCGTGGCCGAACGAAAACCTGACGGATTCGGAAAAACCGCTGCATTTAAAAACAAAAAAGTGTTGACGGGACTCGCGCTTACCTTCACTCGGTCCGGCTTGGTGAAGATCAGTGCGTTCCGATGCTCTTCAGCGCAGCAGCGCCACCTGGTGGATGTCGGAGGAACTGCCTTAGGGAATCCTGGCCGGACCCGAATCCACCGCAGAGAACGCGCCGCTGGATCGCGAATGGACCGGGTAAGTAAATCTGCCCCATCATCTCATGCAGGGCAATGTACCATCTCATGCAGGACAATGGACCACCTCATGCTGCACAGATACCTCTGTGCCATAGGCTGCTATGGGCTTGGTCATGGAATCTCATGGTTTGGCCACCATCTTCCCCAGACCTCAACCATATAGAGAACCTTTGGAGTATCATAAAGCAAAAGATCTATGAGGGTGGGAGGCCGTTCTCATCAAAACAACAGCTCTGGGAGGTGATTCTCACATCATGCAAAGAAATTCAAGCAGTAATTCTCCAAAAACTCCAATTCTCCAAAAACCCACAAGTTCAATGGATGTAAGAATTGTGCAGGTGATATCACAGAAGGTTCCTATGTTATATGTAACCTGGTCTGTTGGGATGTTTTGGATTGAAATCACTTCTGATTTCAGTGAATGTGACCTCCTACTGCAAATTCAACAAATGACCATTTTCAGTTCTTTACAACCTATAAAATATTTGGAAACTGCTGTGCAGAAAAATTTGGATCTGTGCATTTTGAGATTTGTTTTAATTTTGAATAAAATTCGATTTATAAGGTAACAGGTGATGACATTTATTATAGTGAGTCATTTGCATTGACCATTTAGGAAAATCAGAGATAAATATCATTTGCATAATAATTTGGAATGTGGTGTAATAGAACCATTGTTACTATTGTTCTTTAATCTTCAAGGTTCTCCTTAAATTCTCTCAAAAGGATGAAGCAAAAGTTGTGCTGGACAACCAATCCTTATCTATAATGTATGTAGGGTGTAAATTACTATAGTCTTATTTTTTCTTTTCTCTCTCTTTGCATCATTTTAAGCAATTTGCACATTTTTTGTTTCTATTTGCGTGGTTGGAAAAGTTAGGAAAACAAGGTTTGCCCCATTTATCTTAGCAGGACAGATGTACTGTATTTGTGCCATTTTTGTGTCTGAAAATAGGCACAAAACGATGGGAACAAAATCTTGAAGTTAGCCGAAGTTCTTTCATGGAAGGATTAAAAAAAGGCACAAAAATGCGCAAATTTCAACTTATACTATCGAAGATCAGAGATCAAACAGATTGAACATTTTTAACACAGCAAAAACCTTAATAATAACACAATTTGAATTCCGTGCTCACATTCTATAGAGATCATAGTGAGGTCTCTTTGTTGTTGTTTCTTTTTCTTGTCCAGCATTTTTTTAATGTTTATTATAGTTTTTTTGCCATATTTAATGGGGCTCATTTACTAATGGGCCGAATCGGTGGGTTTCTCGAATATTACCGATTTGTGACATTTTTCCCTGAAATGGCCCGCGTGGCCGTGGCCATTGGAAAACTTGACGGATTGAGAAAAAATGCATTATTTAAAAAAGAATTTGTGTCGCCTGACACGCACTTACATGCACCGGGACGAAGAAGGGGAACTCCGGTGGACCTCAGCGCAGCAGCGACACCTGGTGGACTTCGGCACATGGACTTAAGTGAATCCCGGCAAAACCCGAATCCTCGTCGGAGAACTCGTCGCTGGATCGCGACTGGACCGGGTAAGTAAATGAGCCCCAGTGTGTTCAATTCCTGGTTTAGTTTTTTATTTTTGATCAGACTCAATTTTCACCTTTTTTTTATATAAAAGTACATTAAAAAAATTTACAGTTTGTGCCTATTTGTGCATCTTTTTCCTCTTTCTATGAAAAAAAGCTTATGCTGGCCTAATTTGAAGCCATTTTTGGGCAATTTAGCTGATTTGCACTAAAAAAATTTCAATCAAAAAAGCACATCTGCCCAGTTAAGTTAAACTGCGTAAACCCAAGACAGAAAACTACTTCTCCAATTTTGTACAACAGTTGCAATCAGTGCCAAAAAGGCAAAAATCCCTTAAAAACCCCAGAAAGAGAGAATCTAAAGAATAACAACTCTGATAAATGACCCCCTATGACTTGAAATGTGTGAAAAGTTGTGCTTTAGGTGACTTCTTTAGTAAGAACAATTCCTGGTGGAAATGGTAGAAGCATCCAGTGGTCCTGGCACATCTTACCTCTGACTGAGATTGGCTGCGGCTTGGTGGTCGGTGTAATACACAGGTTTTATAATCTGTCGATGAAGAATTGAATGGTCTAACACCTGGTGCTACCCTTTCTCTCTGGAATAAGAATCTAATGGTCTCTACTCCCATTGCAACAATATAAAAAAAAAAATAACCCAAGCTCTAGGGAGCTCTTCTTGTAAATGGTAAATTTTATATATTTTTGTTTTCATAAAGCTGAAACCCATTCAACACATTTCATATCTTTATATTTTATGAGTGACCTCCAATATTTAAATTAGGTTTGTGGAGCACGGAAACCTGTTGAAGGGCATTTACCAAGAGCGTGTGTTTGCCATGTCTCTTCATGAATCAAGATTATGTGATTCGTTGTTGCTGTTCATTGTGATCATCATGAATGACAGAAAAAATGAGTGGCCAAACACATATATATGTATAGATTTGTCTTGGTAACGTGGTATTACCTTTTAAGTTTGCATACCCCAAGTCCTTTACTCCCCAGTAAAAATGAGCAGGATGCTTGAAATTCGGGTTTGATGGTTTTGTCTGAAACAATTCCGATCGGGACCCAGAGTTCGGGTCGAACTTTGACGCGAACACAAGCCCCAATAAAATCAATAAGTACCTGGACTTTAACACCCAAAAATGATAGAAACATTATGGTAGCAAGGACTAGAAGGCTGAGATATAGTAGGAAGTTGCCATGCCCACAAGGCCCAGGTTAAGTAGTAAAAATAATGACATCACATAAAAAATAAATAAACACAGAGAAAATAATTTTAAAAAATTAAACAAAAAATCACTAGGTTTTTTTCACTGGGCATAAATTTGCTTTGGGTATTCAGACCCAGTTATTTACATTTAGGATTTAAGTGGAAATAGAAAAAAAAGACACCATTCCTTTCCCTCTGTTTAAAATTCTCACTGTATCAAAATTTCAAGTTTAAGTTCCGGGAATACGGAAAGTCACAATTTCAAGTTCAAGTTCCAGGAATATAAATTGTCAAAAAACTTCACGTTAAAGATCTTGAAAGTGTAAAGTAAAAATTTCAAGTTCAAGTTCCAGGGACAACTGCTGTCATCAGATCTTTAAATCTGTCCATCTTAACCAGCCTGAATGTGAGCATTTCAGAGGCCAACTATTTAGAAATGCTTGTATCCAGGACAAGCGCTTTCTCTCCATTAGTTGTAGGATGGAGAGCTGAACACATGGTGAAGACAGTTTTGGGGATGGTGGTGCTGCTGGTGGTGCTGGGGTCACATCCTCCCTTTGAGGAGGAAGCAGCAGGGCGAGCCACAGGTGTTTCTGGGGTTTTTTGTTGTCTTACCCATTGCAGCTCATGTTTACTCTGCAGGCCTCTCGTCATACATGAGGTATTCAAAGGATTTGGCCATGCTTTATAGACTGGTGGAACAGCATGCAAATGATACATGGCCTTTCCCCCTGCATTCTGTGAGAAAACAATGCAACATTACAGACAGTATGGCCAGTGTCCCAGGGTGTAGACAGTAGCAAGAGATGGCATGACTATGGGATGACCACTGCACCTTGACCCTCGTTCTGCCAGCTGCCCACAGCTTCCTCACCACAACCTTTGTCACTTCTTTGTGTTTCATCATCATCATAGGTCGCTTCTGATGGTCCACCATCCACACACTCCTTTTCCAATAAAAGTTCTTGGGAATCTTTGAACTCTAATGCTGCTACTGGTGGATGGGCCACAGAATCCCAGCTGGGATGCCACATGCGTGACTGCTCCATGACTTGTGGCTTTGCTACTTTTAAAGGGGGTGAGGTGGAGAGCACTTCCAACTGGGAGGATGAGAGTGGTGCAGAAAATCCCTCGGTAGTTGAGACACTGGGGCAGATTTACTTACCCGGTCCGACGAGGATTCGGGTCTGGCGTGATTCACGAAGATCATGCGCCCGTGTTCCTGCATGTGTCGCTTCTGTGCCGAGGTCCACCGGAGTGCACCTGCTTCTTCCCGGTGCATGTGAGTGCTAGATCTTGCGACACAATCAAGTTTTTAATTTCCGCGGTTTGTCCGAATCTGTCGGGTTGTCCGACAGCCACGCCCCCGATTTCTGTTGCATGCAAGCCGGCGCCGATGCATGTGCCAAAATCCCGGGGCAATCCGGCGCAAAACGGAAATCGTTGGGAAACCGACCCTTAGTAAATGAGCCCCACCGTCTGCCATGTCATTGAACAATGACTAAACTTCATGTGGCTTATTGGGGGCCTACCAGTAGATGCTGCACACCTTGGAGACAGTGGAGACAGAGACAGAACATTTATTCTCCCTGTAGCATGGTACTGGAAAACAAGTTCCCATTCAGGAGAAAAATTCAGACCAAAAATGAATAGAGTTATACTACTTGGAAAATGATAATGCAAAAATTATAGATTCTTTCCCCACATGAGGTTTTATTGTACAAAATTAGTAAAACATAAGCAAAAATACCAAAATTTGGTATCACAGTTATCATACTGTCCAGTTGAATAAATTTAAAATATTACTTAGTGTTTATGGTGAACACAAAAAAAGTCAAACAATTACAGTGTTGATGTTTTTTCTTCTATCCCCTGATAAAAAAAAGTTTATAAATTTTCAGCAATAGGGCATAGCCATCTCAAAATAGTACCACTGGAAACTCTTTCTGCAAATAATAAGCCCTCACATGGCAACATTAACCGAAAAACAAATATTTTATAGCTCAAAAAGGTGCGCTATGAAGCATAGAAAAACTGCTAATTTCCATAGAGCAAAACTGGCTGATGCACGGCCCTCCTTCCATTCTGCGCCTCTCTGTGCGCCACTACAACAAGTAACGGCCACATGTGGGGGGGTCTCTGTACTTGGGAGAAATTGCATAACAAATTTTAAGATGGGTTTTCTCTTTTTATTTTTTTGTAAACTTTTAGGGCTTAATGAACGTATAAACGACAAAACCGGACCATTCTAAAGTTCCCCTCAATTTTGATTTAATTACTATGAATATCTCAAGGGGTTAACAATGTTCCTAAAAGCTGTTTCTGATGGTTTGAGGGGTGCAGATTTGAAAATGGGTAGATATATAGGAGGTTTCTAAAATTGATGATAAAATGATCCCCAAAAAAGTTAATTCTGAAATCTGCTGTCATATGGGAAAGGTTATTGAGCAACTTATTTAGGCAGTAAAACTATCTGCATGAAAACAACATAATTTAGAATTTTGAAAATGGCAATTTTTTTAAAAAAATTCATCATATTTTAATATTTTTTTATTTTAAAAGAAACGTAAAACTTAGCAGGCAAAATTTACATTGCGAAAAGACTTCAAAATTTCTTTGATAAGTGAAAGTCTTCAAAAGTTATAACCTTGTAAAGCGACGCATGTCAGAATACAAAGATGGGGCTGAGCCATCAAGTTATAATCTTGCTACGTCCTGAAGGGGTTAATATTGCTGGTGATAAAAACACTATGGGGCTCATTTACTAAGGGTCCAAATCGCACACTTTCGTCGGGTTTCCTGACGATTTCCGATTTGTGACAAATTGTCCCAGGATTTTAGCGCACGCAATCGGATTTTGGCGCATGGGTGTCGGCTTTTACGTGAGAGAAATCAGGGGGCGTGGCCATCGGACAACCCAACGGATTCGGAAAAAACGCAGAATTTAAAAAAGAATTAGTGTCGCAAGATCAGCACTTACAAGCACCAGAATGAAGGTGAACTCCGTTGGACCTCGGCGCAGCAGCGACACCTGTTGGATATCGGGCGCACAGACCTTAGTGAATCCCGGCAGACCCAAATCCTCGTCGAAGAACGCACCGCTGGATCGCGACTGGACCGGATAAGTAAATGTGCCCCTAAATGTCATGATAAAATAGAACACAATTATTGAAACACATACAATAAAACATATTTAGACAATATTATTATTATTATTATTATTATTATTTATCAAGCCCCATTAATTCCCTGGTGCTGTACAGTCAGTTAGAGGGTCACATACATTACATTAAGACAAGAACAAATGCAAGTACAAATACAAAACTACAGAGATCAGGAGACAAGTGGAAGGAGGACCCTGTCCGTGAGGGCTCACAATCTATATTGGGGGAGGGGGAGATGGAGACATGAGGTGAGGGAGCAGAGCAGTTATTGTGTGTTGTAGATCCTGAACAGGTGGGTTTTCAGGTTACATTTGGAAAGTGGGGGACAGTCTGGCACATTTCGGTAGAGAGTTCCAGAGTATGGGAGATGCCCGGAAGAAGTCCAGGATGCGGCTGTGAGTGAAGCTGAAGGTTCTGTGAGGAGCGGAGATTACATGTGGGGCGGTATTGGTTGATGAGTTCATAGATATAAGGATAATATCTGTACAAATCAATTTATATCAGAATCAATAGGAATTTTCAATAGGAGTTTTCAAACTGGAGTGGGCGTCTGGACCCACACCAGTTTGCTTACAATGACGGGATAGGCGTGGACGATGCAGTGCTGTTTCTGCTGCACAGGACATACTCTCACCTAGAGCGCAGGGGAACCTGAGTCAGAATAATGTAATTTGATTTTTCCAGTGCCTTTAATACAATAGAACCTGAGAGAAAAAATGAGGGCACTGCAAATGGACACCACCCTAACCAAATGGACCTATGACTACCTGAGGAACCGACCGCAGTATGTCCATTACAGTCATCAGCAACAGCAGAGCACCACAAGGGAGCGTACTGTTCCCCTTTCTCTCTATCCTCCACACTTCGGACTTCAGATATAACTCTATCTCCTGCCACCTGCAAACATTTTTGGATGACTCATTTATTGTTGGTTGCATCAACAAGGGCAATGAGGTGTACAGAAATACCATCAGCGACTTTGTTACGTGGAGTGAAAGCAACAATCTAGTGATCAATGTTGAAAAAACAATGGGGATGCAACGGCCATATACAAGAAATATAAAGGACAAATATGTAAAGTTTAATATATGTGGAGAATGTATCCGCTTAGAGATATGTAAAAAAGGTTGATATGGAATTACTATGTTAAATATTGTTAATATTTTTTTTTATTTCAATAAAAGGAAGAAAATTTTCAAAAAAAAAAAAATGTTGAAAAAACAAAGGAGAAGGTCATCGACCTAAAGAAGAACAAAACGGCCGCAGGACCAATAAGGATAAATGGGTGAGAAATAGATCAGGTCAACACCTACAAGTACCTGGGGGTGCACATTCATGACAGGCTTGAATGGAGGACCTATATCGACTGGTTATGCGGAAAGGCCATGACCAGGCTGCACTTGTTGAGGAAGCTAAGATCATTCCAAATCTCCACCCTAATAATAAATATATAATATTTTACCAAACAATGATGGCGAGCGTATTGTTTTATGCAGTTATCTGTTGGGGAGGAGGCTTAAACAGTATAGTAAAGAACCTTTACAGTAAAGTAAAGAATACACCTTTATTTTGCCCTTACCAGTCTCTTAAGGGCTTCTTTGACTTCCTTATTGCGAAGAGTATAAATAAGAGGGTTCAACATGGGGGTCACTATAGTGTACAGGACTGAACAGCTTTGTTCTAATATATCAGAATATTTGGAGTTTGGGGCTAACAAGACGGATGAGGCTGTGGTATAGTAGAGGAGGAGGACAGTAAGATGAGAAGAACAGGTGGAGAAGACCTTTCTTCTTCCCACTTGTGATTTAATGTTCACGATAATGGTGATTATCTTAATATATGAGATGAAACTGAACAGAAATGGAAAGAAAACAAATACTAAAATTTCAAAATACACAAGATTGAAGAATTTTTTTAAGCCGCCACAGGAGATCTTAAAGAGAGCCTTGAAATCACAGAACAGATGATGGATCTTGTTGGAACTGCAGAAAGTCAACTTGGAGGCTTGGGTTGTAATTAATAGAGAGTTCATACAGGCCGAAGACCATATACCAACAATGATCCCAAGACATGTCCTCCTACTGAGAACCTGATGGTAATGTAAGGGTCTACAAATCGCCAAATACCGGTCATATGCCATAGTAAACAGTAGGGTGTCTTCTGTGGTGCCAAATAAGACGTAGAAGAAGAATTGAGTGAAGCATTGTGTGAACGATACCTTATTATTACTAGTTATGAGCATGTGAAGTGCTTTAGGAACTATGACTGTCGAGAAGCAGACATCAATAATGGAGAGATTACACAAAAACAGATACATGGGGGTGTGGAGCCGATGATCCTTACATATCACTGTAATAATGACAATGTTTATTAATAGGCCAAATAAATAGATGGTCAAAATTGTAAAGAAAATGTATGGGGTCTCTTTGGATTTAGAAAAAAATGGAACAATTTGGAAATCTTCGGCAGAACTCTGGTTTGTCGTGATCTTTTCAGCCTTAAGGAAAAATCAATAATTGAAAATTTAAATAAATAAGTATAAAAAAAAGAAATAAAAATTGAAGCATATTTTAATTCCGTAATATTAATAAAGTTTCATGCACAAGATGTACCTATCATTACAATGTAACTGCATTTACATTGCAGAATTTTACAGTCTTCTACTTACTACACAGGGTCGGCTCCAGGTTTCAGGAGGCCACTGGGCTCAGAGCTTCAGTTGGCCCCTTTGCAGTGAACTCGCGTGGTGGCATTAAAAATTCAGAAACTAAAACAATCTCCTGTTCCCTAAAATATCTCCTAGTTTATCATCCCAAATATCCCCCTCATGGTTATTTTATATAAGCCCCCCTGCACCCTATGGATTCATTAGATACAGCTCCCCTCGCCCTTATGGATTCCTTGCGTACAGCCTTATGTGGGGCCCCCAGCAGCTCTGGGCCCCGACATTGGCTTAGGTATGCCCAGCACCGCCACTGCTAATACCTAATTATAACCCAATGTCTGCTGATGTCTTTAATTTCTAAGTACAAATATTGACCTTGTTTTTATTCAGTTTGTTTGACTACATAATTTTTGACAATCTCGTAAAACGATCCCAAGGAGTACAGACAGTCTTCGGTTTACATACAAGATAGGTTTGTTCTTAATTTTGATTTGTATGTAAGTCGGAATTATATATTTTATAACTGTAACTCCTGAGAATTTTTTTTTTCCCCAGTGACGATTGAATTTTACAAATTTTGTACTGTTATAGGAACAAGGATTATCAAACTTCAAAAACTTCATTACAGACACCTTACAGCTGATCATTGCAGCCTGGAACAATGGAAAACATCCAGAGAGCTTCACCACACGTCACAGAGGGCAGAGAGGGCCATCTGGAAATAGGTTGTCTGTAAGTCAGGTGTCCTTAAGTCATGGACCGCCTGTATAGCAAAGCAGTGCTTCTTTATAGCAGATCCTTTATACAGCAAAATCTGTACAATGTATCAAGATCAACGCCTTTCAAAACAAAGCTATGCTATTGTAACCTGCCTCTGTATCATATTCCTGATGATATTAGATCGCACTTAGATCATACTGTTGTCAGAGGTCAAAGTATAAAAAACATTAAACAATATACACTGTATCATATAAAAAAATCAAAGACAAGATAAAAGTAAGGATATAAACAAAAGGCATTAGGAAAAGTCAATGTTTGCTGCGGATTCCATTTTACTCATTAGCAATGAAGATCAACTTTTCTGAGTCTGTTCTTCTATCTCTAACGACGGTGACATTACGATGTACAGTACAGACCAAAAGTCTGCACACACCTTCTCATTCAAAGTGTTTTCTGTATTTTCATGACAATAGAAAATTGTAGATTCACACTGAAGTATAACCCATGTGGAATTATATACTTAACAAAAAAGTATGAAACAACTGAAAAAATGTCTTACATTCTAGGTTCTTCCTTTTGCTGTGATTACTGCTTTGCACACTCTTGACATTCTCTTGATGAGTTTCAAGAGGTAGTAACCTGAAATGGTCTTCCAACAGTATTGAAGAAGTTCCCAAAGATGCTAAGCACTTCTTGGCCCTTTTGCCTTCACTCTGTGGTGCAGCTCGATTGGGTTAATGTCTGGTGTCTGATGAACGCCAGGTCATCTGGTGTAGCCCCCCATCACTCTCCTTCTTGGAAAAATACCCCTTACAAGGCCTGGATGTGTGTATGGGGTCATTGTACTGTTAAAAAATAAAGGATGTTCCAACTAAATGCAAACCGGATGGAACAGCAGCAGCTTCAAGATGCTGTGGTAACTCTGCTGGCCAAGCTAAATCCCAAACAATGTCACCAGCAAAGTCCCCCCACACCATCACACCTCCTCATCCATGCTTCACGGTGGGAATCAGAGATATAGAGTCCATTCATTCAACCTTTCTGTGTCGCACAACGACACGGTGGTTGAAACCAAAGCTCTCAAATTTGGACTCTTTGCCCATTTATAAGGCAAGAAATTCCACTTATTACACCTGACAGGGCACATGTGATGTAAAAACCTTTTCTGGTGACTACCTCTTGTATCTCATCAAGAGAAGCCAGCAGAAGGACCTGGAATATAAGACAGATTTCCAGTTGCTTTACACTTTTTTGTTAAGTCTATAACTCCACATGTGTCAATTTTTAAAGTTAGGAAAATACAGAAAACTTTTTGAATAAGAAGGTGTGTCCAAACTTTTGATCTGTACTGTACATCTTGTTAACTGCACGCTGATGTCAATTTGCTACAAAGGTCTAACATAGATCTTCTAGCTGGGATATAACCCGTCTCTAGTGATTTCAATGGCTTTTGCTGTGTGATATCTCTGTGTAAGTGAACGCGTACATTTTATTTTTATAAATCTTAAAGCATTTATCTCTCTTGCTTGATAGCTATCAGTTTCTTCTCGGCAGCTAAAAAGCTCAGTAAACTGTTACAGAGAACGATGTATTGAAAGTTCTCCTTTGCTTTCCATGGATTAAACATTGCGATCAGATTCCCAGGTGGAAACTTTGACTTAACTCTGATAAAATATTACATATAATAACAGACGGTCAACTCCTTACCATGACTTAACTGTTCCCGGCCACACGTTGAGCAGCTGACCCAATCCTATTGTTAATCTCACTTGCCGATGATGAAAGGACGAGTATTGAGTTTCCAGCTATTCTTTTCACTCATGGTTTGGCAGCAGAACAGGAATTACGAGTTTTGTTTGCTGGTTATGCTTTGTGCAGGCGCACACCTGTATCCTCCAGCAGCTTGGTCAGTTGGGCTATGTATTGTGTCATGGAGGCCATCCACCGAGCAGTTCAGCCCCCTGCCCGGTTCTGGAGATGGTGTAGTTTATACAGCACATTACAGGCAGTACTTATACTGTCTGAACATCTATGACCTAACGAGAAAGTCACTTGCCTCTTGTCTCTTGGGTCCTTGTTAGAAAAGTTTAGTGCAGCTAAGTCTATTTTAAAAGATAATGATAAATATAACTTATTATAGTGATGACATTAAAGAAATACTTTGATACTTCTGACAACAATCTCTATTAGGTTTTCCTTTCTTCTATAGGGTAGGCCCGTAATACGGATATATCTAAATAAAATGAGAATGGTTAGTGATATCAACTTGCCGTTTGTGGCACATTAGTATATGAGAGGAGTGTTGACTATGGTGGCCATTTTGAAATTGGCCATTTTGGATACAAATTTATTTGTATACACATTCATTAGAGATGAGCGAGCACTAAAATGCTCGGGTACTCGTTATTCGAGACCTGGTCATACATGAGGTAGTCAAAGGATTTGGCCATGCTTTATAGACTGGTAGAACAGCTTTCAAATGATACATGGCCATTCCCCCTGCATTCTGTGAGAAAACAATGCGACATTACAGACAGTATGGCCAGTATTTGCTCTGAATCTCAGGGTGTAGACAGTAGCAAGAGATGGCATGGCTATGGGATGACCACTGCACCTTTACCCTCGTTCTGCCGGACCACAACCTTTGTCACTTCTTTGCATTTCACCATCATCATAGGTCGCTTCTGATGGTCCACCATCCACACTCCTTTTCCAATAAAAGTTATTGGGAATCTTTGAACTCTAATGCTGCTACTGGTGGATGGGCCACGGAATCCCAGCTAGGTGCCACATGAGTGACTGCTCCATGACTTGTGGCTTTGCTACTTTTAAGGGGGGTGAGGTGGAGAGCACTTCCAACAGGGAGGATGAGAGTGGTGCAGAAAATCCCTCGGTAGTTGAGACACTGGGGCAGATTTACTTACCCGGTCCGACGAGGATTTGGGTCTGGCGCTATTCATGAAGATCGTGCGCCCGTGTTCCTGCATGTGTTGCTTCTGTGCCACGGTCCACTGGAGTGCACCTGCTTCTTCCCGGTGCATGTGAGAGCTAGATCTTGCGACACAATCACGTTTTTAAATTCTGCGGTTTGTCCGAATCTGTCGGGTTGTCCGACAGCCACGTCACATGCAAGCCGGCGCCGATGCGCCACAATCCCATCGCGTGTGCCAAAATCCCGGGGCAGTTCGGCGTAAAGCGGAAATTGTCGGGAAACCCGACGAAAATGCAACTGATGAACCCTTAGTAAATGAGCCCCACTGTCTGCCATGTCATTGAGCAATGCCTAAACTTCATGTCACTTATTGGGGGCCTACCAGTAGATGATGCACAACCTGTTGCCTATTTGCACCAGTGGAGACATAGACAGAACATGTATTCTCCCTGTAGCATGGTACTGTTGTAAAGTACAACATGCCCCGCAAAAAACAAGTTCTCATTCAGGCCAAAAATTCAGACCAAAAATGAAGAGTTATACTACTTGGAAAATGGTGATGCAAAAATTATAGATTCTTTCCCCACATGAGGTTTTATAGTACAAATTTAGTAAAACATAAGCAAAAATATCGAAATTTGGTATCACTGTAATTCCACTGACCAGTAGAATAAATTTAACATATTAGTGTATATGGTGAACACACAAAAAAGGCAAAAAGCAATTACAGTGTTAATGTTTTTTCTACAACCTCCTGACAAAAAAGTTAAATTTTCAGCAATAGGGCATAGCCACCCCAAAATAGTACAACTGGAACCTCATTCCGCAAATAATAAGCCCTCACATGGCAACATTAACGGAAAAACAAATATTTTTTTTTTTTCGTTTTGCGCCGAATTGCCCCAGGATTTTGGCGCACACGATCGTATTGTGGTGCATCGGTGCCAGCTTGCATGCGACAGAAATCGGGGGGCATGGCCGTCGACAAACCAACAAATTCGGACAAATTGCAGAATTTAAAAACGGAATTGTGTCGCAAGACACGCACTCACATGCACCGGGAAGTAGAAGGTGAACTCCAGCGGACCTCGGAGCAGAAGCGACGGATGCAGGAACATGGGCGCACGATCTCAGTGAATCGCGGCAGCTCCGAATCCTCTTTTGACAACACACCTCGGTATTGCGTCAGGACTGGGTAAGTAAATCTGCCCCAATATGATTATTATTATTATTTATAGACCACATTAATTCCATGGTGCTATACAGTCAGTTAGGGGTTCACAAACATTTACATTAAGACAAGAACAAATGCAAGTACAAAATACAAAACTACAGTGATCAGGAGACAAGTGGAAAGAGGACCCTGCCCCTAAAGGCTCACAATCTATATAGTCGGGGGGTGGGAGGAATGGAGACATGAGGTAAGGGATCACAGCAGTTATTGTGTGTTGTAGATCCTGAACAGGTGGGTTTTCAGGTTACGGTTGAAGGTTTGGAAAGTGGGGGTCAATCTGACACATTTTGGTAGAGAGTTCCAGAGTATGGGAGAAGCACGTGAGAAGTCCTGGATACAGTTGTGAGAAGAGCTGATGGTAATAGAGTGAAGCTGAAGGTCCTGTGAGGAGCGGAGATTACATGTGGGGCGGTATTGGTTGATGGGTTCATAGATATATGGATAATATCTGTACATATCAATTTATATCAGAATCAATAGGAATTCAGTATATCAATACATTCTGCTACAGTCTGTTAGATAAGCGGCCTGGGGGATGCCCACCTATCCAGTGCCGTGCAGCTGGTACAGCATTGAATCTAATGCTGTACCAGACAACCAGAAGTAGTCCAATGGCAGCACCTGCCTCTGTATACAAACAGGAACAGGACAACAAGAGTGATGGAGGAGGTAACTTTTTTTTGTTTTTACATGCCCCCAGGAAGGTTAAATGGTTTTTGAAAAGCCCAGACAACCCATAAAAAACATGTGTTCCATAGGCAAATGAGGTAAGGGCTGTAGGAAAAAGGGTTGTTTTGGATATGGGGAATCAGTAATACCGGCATATGATAGGGTGAGAAAACTAGTGAATCAAACTGAAGTTTGCCATTAGAGTAAAGGCCCTCTAGCCCATGTGGGTATCAAGCCATCAAGGGTAACATTATGAAAGTTCCCAAATGGCTGTTCTTGGAGCCTCTGTATAGAAAAGTGGTACACCAGCTGGAGAATCTGTTGGATGAATGGGACCCAAAGGCCCTACACAGAAAATAAATACACCTTTATTTTGCCCTTACCAGTCTCTTAAGGGCATCTTTGACTTCCTTATTGCGAAGAGTATAAATAAGAGGGTTCAACATGGGGGTGACTGTAGTATACAGGACTGAACAGCTTTGTTCTAATATATCAGAATATTTGGAGTTTGGGGCTAACAAGACGGATGAGGCTGTGGTATAGTAGAGGAGGAGGACAGTAAGATGAGAAGAACAGGTGGAGAAGACCTTTCTTCTACCCTCTTGTGATTTAATGTTCATAATAATGGTGATAATCTTCATATATGAGATGAAACTGAACAGAAATGGAAAGAAAACAAATACTAAAATTTCAAAATACACAAGATTGAAGAACTTTTTTAAGCCACCACAGGAGATCTTAAAGAGAGCCTTGAAATCACAGAACAGATGGTGGATCTTCTTAATATATGAGATGAAACTGAACAGAAATGGAAAGAAAACAAATATTAAAATTTCGAAATACACAAGATTGAAGAATTTTTTTAAGCTGCCACAGGAGATCTTAAAGAGAGCCTTGAAATCACAGAACAGATGGTGGATCTTGTTGGAACTGCAGAAAGTCAACTTGGAGGCTTGGGTTGTAATTAGAGATGAGCGAACATGCTCGTCCGAGCTTGATGCTCGGTCGAGCATTAGGGTACTCGAAACTGCTCGTTGCTCGGACGAATACTTCGCCCGCTCGAGAAAATGGCAGCTCCCGCCGTTTTGCTTTTTGGCGGCCAGAAACAGAGCCAATCACAAGCCAGGAGACTCTGCACTCCACCCAGCATGACGTGGTACCCTTACACGTCGATAGCAGTGGTTGGCTGGCCAGATCAGGTGACCCTGGGATAGACTAGCCGCTGCCCGCGCTGCTCGGATCATTCTGTGTCTGGATGCCGCTAGGGAGAGAGCTGCTGCTGGTCAGGGAAAGCGTTAGGGTGTTCTATTAGCTTACTGTTAGGCAGGAGTGATTCTCAAAGAACCCAACAGCCCTTCTTAGGGCTACAATAACGTTCTACTTTTTTTATTTTAATTTGCATCTAGTACCATTTTGTGAGGAATTAGCAGGGGGACTTGCTACCGTTGTGTTTAGCTCTTAGTGGCACACATATCCATAGCAAAGACCGAAGTGGGAAAATTTAGTAGGGGTTGGACGAATACTTTGCCCGCTCGAGAAAATGGCAGCTCCCGCCGTTTTCTCGAGCGGGCAAAGTATTCGTCCGAGCAACGAGCAGTTTCGAGTACCCTAATGCTCGACCGAGCATCAAGCTCGGACGAGCATGTTCGCTCATCTCTAGTTAAAACCAAAAGCACCATTGTTTTTCTTGTGAAATTCTTAATAATTGTTATCTGTTACATAACCGACTTCCCATTGGAAACAATAACGTTGGATCTAAAATGGCCAATTTTAAAATGGCCACCATGGTCAACACCCATCTTGAAAATTTTTCCCTCTCCCATATACTCTTGTGCCACAAACAGTAAGTTGATATCACCAACTATTTCCATGAGGCTGAGGACTCTTAAGGGCGATGGTATGACCTAAAGTTCACAAACATTGGGGTATTTTTTTTATACCAGTCCATAATGAAAAGTGTAAGTGTTCATTTCAAGTCCAACAAACTTTCTAAAATGTAACATATACCCCAGCTGCATTAGGGTTAGTCTTGACTACTACAGATACAAGCTGACATGAAGGCTCAAGGTGATTTGACATAGATGTTCACTTGCAAATGTCAATATTTGCTCTCGGGAGGTTCCAATACAGATATTTGATTCATAGTGAACTCCCCAGGTTCTGCTCATAGTATGGGGCATGTAATAGCTAAATGGAGAAAAGAAAAGCCTGCAGGTTGGCATGGAAGTCTAAAAGTTTCTCAAAATGTTTCACCAAAAAATTATGCCACAGCACCAATATTTAAAAGTCAGGTTGCAAGTACCAGTCTCTGTTTGAGGATGAAAGAGCGGAAGTCGAGTAAATCATTTAGATAATGCCCTTGGAATATTGGAAGCTGAATCTTTCTGTTATAGACAGTGAAAAAACAAACTAGACTTGATCATGGAACATGGAACATTTATCATAGGATTTTCTCTTGGTGTAAAAAGTGGCAAAAAATCCAAATGGGTTTTTATTTCCAACTTTTTGTGTAAAAAAAAAATCACATGGGCCTTAGCCCACCACTCAGAAAAAGAGTGGAACCACTGCAGCCCCAACACTGTGTAAAGGCAAATTCATTACTTGCGGGTTTATTAAAATAATCACAAAAACATCACATAGTAATTCCACTATTTCCAACCCCATCCACCTATTCCTGGAGTTTGTGCTGCAGCAATTATCTTACTCATCCTACAATTATTTTCTAATTATACAAAAAATTATCTAGACACTGCCGAGAGATTTGTTAAAGGGTCAACACCACTTTAATAATTTGATGGGTTGCGAAACGACAAAGGCAGATAAAGAACAGTCACAATGAGCCGCCTAATGAGAAATCACCCCCTTAGTGTCAAAAGTTGAATGATAGATTTGGTCTAATTTCACTCCTCTTGTTAACTTAGTTTTTAGAAAAATTTGCTAAAATTTTGGCATATAAGGATCACTCTCATTGCACCTGCTTGTTGAGTTGGGAAATCTGCCCTCATTTGCCTTTTTTTTTCCTTCCCGGGAAATTTGGTAAAATTAGAAAAGACCAGAATCAGGGATAATCATAACATATTTTAACAACAGATAAAAAACCGAAACACCATTTTGAGTCTGAGCCTGGACCTCCAGAGATAGACCGTGGATAACATCTTAGACAAGGAAATGGCCACATATTGCAGGAATGTTAGTGAAAATTTAGTAGGCAAAAAGTAGTAATTTTTGTTACACACTTTTCACCACTAAAGTGATCTGTATTTCGTTTTAAAGGATATTGGACAGGTCTCTGTATACAGGTGGTCCCCTACTTACGAACACCTGACTTACAGCAGAATTCAAACATTTTGACAAATACAGTGGAACATTGTATAATCTACCGCTTTTGCCCATGGTCCTTTGTGTTAAGGAGACAAATATAGACATTGGTCCACACCGTGTCTATATTTAAACAAATACAGAGTGTCACCCACATACATGGCCACTTTTCTGTCTAGTAAAGGACCACACATGCTCCCCTAGTTTAAGGAGGGTGGCAAGGGGTGTGGGTCAACAGACAGGACAGTGAGCTCTAAACCGAGCTCCCCAAGCTGTCACGTGCCTACTTACTGGCCCTACCCTAAGCAGTGGGCAGTAACTGGGCACTGAACCCTCCCTAAGCCACAGTGCTGACACAAAACAAGACTACGTCAAGTAGACAAATTGAGAAGATTTTGGGTCTCGGCTCCATAAAAAAATAAAACTTTCTTTTATTGAAACATATTAAAATGCAGCAACATGACTATCCCTACTAAACAGCTAACACGTTTCGGGCAAAAGAAAAATCACAGGCCCTTAGTCTTAGTCACAGGCCCTTAGTCTTAGTCACAGGCCCTTAGTCTTAGTCACATGCCATTAGTCTTAGTCGCAGGCCCTTAGTCTTAGTCACAGGCCCTTAGTCTTAGTCACATGCCCTTAGTCTTAGTCACAGGCCCCTAGCTTTCTTAGTCACATGCCCTTAGGTCTTAGTCAAAGGCCCTTAGTCTTAGTCATGCCCTTAGTCTTAGGTCCAGGCCCTTAGTCTTAGTCACAGGCCCTTAGTCTTAGTCACAGGCCCTTAGTTTTAGTCACAGGCCCTTAGTTTTAGTCACATGCCCTTAGTCTTAGTCACATGTCCTTAGTCGTAGTCACATGTCCTTAGTCTTAGTCACATGCCCTTAGTCTTAGTCACAGGCCCTTAGACTTAGAGACAGGCCCTTAGTCTTAGTCACAGGCCCTTAGTTATGACTATGGGCCTGTGATTTTTCTTTTGCCCAGAAACGCATTAGTAAGGTCATGTCATTGGATTTTAATATGTTTCAATAAAAGAAAATTTTATTTTTTACAGAGCTGAGGCCCTAAATCTTTTCAAGTCGTTTACTTTGCTACGATCCAGGCAGTCTAATCTTGAGCCTCGCTTGAGTCAATGGGATTCATCTGTGTTAGACAAGTGGCTGAGCTTTGAAGGAACTTCTACAAAGCAAGACTGAAAAACAACACAGAAAGAGAGGTCACAAAGACATAGCATGTACAGTAGAGAATCGGAGTCTAAAGCGAGTAGTGAATAGTACAAAGCCGAGATCAGAAAAGCAGAGTAAGCTATAGAATAAAATAGCACAAGCACAGCCAAGAAATGAGATATATAACCAGCAAGGTCTGATGGAACTGATCAGACTTATAAACCTTACGGAATCCTTTTACTTACCTTTAGTATTGTTTATTTTCTTTTTGCATTTATTAATTTACTCTCCGACTTGCTTATACTTTACTCATGCAGTGTATGAATTGCCACTAGACTCTGCACTAGTATTTTTCACATTCACTAATATATTTAATTCTTGTTCCTCACAATTTTTGGTCTGAAGAAGACACAAATATAATATTGAAACCTGTTGTCTTCAGATTTCAGTAAAGACTGAAAAAACACTCTCCTTCATGGCTTGTCCACTTTCCAGAAGAATCCTATAATTCCAATATTATCTAGTGTCCCGCGTTGACCTCCCGGTTGGGTGGACATTGACCTCACATTTCTTTGACCATCTGCGATAGGTCCTTGTGTTGTATTGCACCATTGGTCTCTTTTTGTTTTCTTCTAATAGAATGATGTCCTTCTCCTGTGATCTTGCATCCCAGCAGTTTCCGTATCGCCCTCTTCACGTCTTTATTCCTCACGCTGTATATCAGGGGATTTAACATAGGGGTAATGACAGCAAATAGAATAGAAAGGGTCAGGTCAAAAACGTGTGAGTCTTGTAATGGTGGCATAATATACACAGACATCCAGGTGCCGTAATACATGGTGAGGACTATGAGGTGGGACGAGCAGGTGGAGAAGGCCTTTCTTCTCCCATCGCTGGATTTTATATGTAAGATAACGATGATCACTCGTGTATAAGATATTAAACTGCAAACGAAAGGCCCTACACCAAAGAACACAACTATCATGTAGGATACCAGCTGGTAAACAACATTGGGGCAAGAGATTTTAGCAAAAGCTTTGAATTCACAAAGAAACTGAGGGACTATATTAGAATACAAGTGTATATTACATGTGGTCAGTGTAGCAATGACTGAAATGATGCATCCTGCTAGCCAGACGACCCCCATGAACATGATACAGCTCTTCTTACTCAATACACTATGGTAATGCAGAGGGTTACAAATGGCTACATATCGATCATAAGCCATGACGAAGAGAAGAAGGTCCTCCATGCAAGCCACATGGAGGAAGAAGTACATCTGGAGGAAGCATTCAGAGAAGGACAGAGTATAGTCCCCACTCAGTAACATGTGAACCAACTTAGGGACCGTAGACGTTGTGTAGCAAAGATCAACAATGGATAAATTGCATAGGAATAGATACATGGGGGTGTGTAGGCGGTGGTCTCTGCAGATCACTGTAATGGTGGTAGAATTGGCCACCACTCCGGTCAGGTATACCACGACAAAGAAAATGGATAACATTGGCTTCTTCTCCGAGGAAGAAGCAAATGTCAAAATACAGAAGTCAAAGGTAGAATTCTCCATGTCGATGACGTGTGAAGGCAATGACTTATCTGTTCATATCCAGAATGAGTTCTCTATAGGCTTAGTTTTGATTTTATGTTGTGTATCATTTACAATAAAAACTCATCCTGTAAGTAATTTATATATTATATCTATTCCATTCACAGATCTTTCACTGTACCTGCATCACTGTATAGCAGTTATATAGGTTTGTGGTTCCCATCTGTCACCCAATAAATGAAGCCCTATTGTTAGTGGTGCATCTGCATTTATATATCACTGGGCTCAACTGTGGTCCTGGTACAGGGAGCACCTGCTGAAGGAAATATCTGCCTAACATATATTCCACCATCAACCTGTGAGTGGTGTTATTAGGAATCTGGACGATGTAGGAATCTCAAGAGCTCCGCTGGCTTTTTACAGTGAAAAGGGCCAGTTTTTTTTTTTTTTTTTTCTTGTATCGGTTATATACCTCCCTGGCATCAAATCATCTTGAAAACTGACCATATCTGCCAGGAACCTTGTATCTCAGGTTTCCAAGACCAGATAGCTTCAAAATCTGCCTGACATCACTGTGGATCAATACAATGCATTATGGTAATGCAGAGGGTTCAGATGCGAGCAAGATAAACACACTATGGAGTGATGGATGACGGTTACGAGTAGTCCACGGAAGAAGAGTCTAATAGAATTGAGGCATGTTACATGGTCAAAAAATCCTTACTTTAACCATGCCAGAAATATTCACAAATATTATGCTTGCAAATCTATATGGGCAGTTTCGTGAAGACCGTCTACTGTGATTAAGTCTGATAGAGCTTAACTCAATGATCAATGATTTCTGACCTCAACCACTACATGGGATAAGCTAAAAGTGTCGAGTCAGTCTTCTTTTTCAATATCAGCATCTCAAATGGCTTTCTGATTAATGGTCCAACATTTCAGAAGTCAATCTCCAAAATCTTGTAGAAAGTCTACTCACAGTATAGAAGTGACTGACGACACCATGGGAGCCACAGAGAAGTTTTGTGGCGGAGTAATTTCGGTGTTTCTATAAGTTGTTCTTGTTCTATCTTTCTTTAATTCTATCTAACGTTCTATCTATCTTAACAGATAATTGCTTTTTTCAACTATTTTCCATCAGCACATCCATATATGCTAATATGGTCGTTTGATGTTGTTCAGAACCATTCAGGGTAGGTGGTGATATGAGAATTAATATAGCATAGAAGGGACATGTTATTGACTATATTTTACCATATGTCTTGTGGGGAAATGTATTCCAGTGTGGGGATAGAATACCCCCGTCCATTAATTAAGATGTTGGACAAATATTGTGCTACCTTACACGGAGCTGGAATTCTTACTCCCTGTGTACACTCCATCATAGACCCCTTAAAGACCAAGGATCTTATCCCTAATCCTACTGAAATGGGCCAGAATTGAGAAGGAGACAATACATGATAAAAATATCCTTTATTATCATTATCCGTTGTACATGACATTTCTGTAAATCCGTGTTGATTCGGTCATAAAGGTATTAATAAAGTGGAGAAGATCTATTGTACAAACAGAACATCTCATGCTGCATCACAAGAAATAGGCACGATGCCTCTTCAAAGTATCAAGTAGATGAGGTTGAAAAAAGACCTACTGGAAGGATGTTGATGGACAATCATGGTTCTGGAGAGCTTTGGGTCTCGTCAGCCCTTGTCTAACCCCCCTGAAAAACTTGTGCAAAGTAGTTCATGTTTTCACTTCATCAGAATTGGCTAGTACATGCACTGCAGAAAGTACAGCCAATTCTGAGCAATTTGTAGTGAGACTTGCGACCGCTGTGTTCTGCGCTTAGTGACGCACATATCCATAGCATAGACCGAAGTGGGAAAATTTAGTAGGGGTTGGATTTCAATTAGGCACTAACTCAGTGTCATCTCATCTGGCATAGTAGTGTGCTTTGATACTTGGCTAGAAAATAGCCATAGCAATAGGATAGCATTGTTTGGTTTTAAAAACTCAAAAAAAAACAAAAAACACAAAAAAAAACAAAAA